>JASGAU010251945.1:0-15793 GCA_030220045.1 Australoheros facetus | reverse complement strand
CTTTAAATCCTGTGTTTGTGTAAGTGAGCTTCAGTTCAGCAGCATTATCCATTTTATGGAAATAATATCTCAAACAGTTTGGAATCAGGAAAGAAAACAAAAATTGCAAAATGATCAGATCCTTTTTAATGACGTGTAAATATTATTTATTTATCCATCATTTCACAAACGCGACACACGACGTGATGCTGCAGATCATTTTAAGAGGCTGCCGAAAGAAAACAACCATCTGTGCAAAAAGTGCATTTTCATAGAGAAACAGCAAGTAAAGGCAGACGGGGGGAAACTGGGACAGATCAGCGTTTCTCAGCTACTGCAGCCGGACTTTATCATTTCAGAGTTATTTAAATTCATCTTTTAGATGTAAAACGTCTGATATAAGAAAAACTAAAAACAGGAGCAGCTGAGAAGCACCAGGGCAGGAGGTAGAAACACGGGGGAGGTAGAGAGGAAGGATGAACTGTAAGAGCACATTTAAGGTCACATTTCCATCAAGATTAACAGTAAAGTTTCAGGTCCATCTTACAGAGAGGCACACGATCAGCTTCATTAATGGCTTTAAAGAAAGTGTTCAGCTTACAGAGCTCACACTTTTATCTGTGACTGTTTAATGGCAACGAGCAGCTGGTCATGCTGTCAGCTGCAGTCTGTAATGATCATCATATTTTTCACATTTACTGCACAAAAAAGCATCATGCAGATCAACATACCAACGAGGAAGACGCTGACAAAGATCAATGCTGCGTTCAAGATTTGTTAGACAATCTGAAATCTGCAGAATTAAAAAAAAAGGAAAATACAGATTCTGATGCAGGAAGTGACATTTTTCAACTTCAACTGTAAACGCCCCAAACCTGCAATAATCTCTTTTGGCCACTTGAGGGCAGCAGACAAGCTTCAAACACAAAGCTGATTTATTATTGTCTTATTTACACACTGAACAAACAAACATTTTCCACAGGGTGAAGCCATGTTCTCACCAGCAGCAGGTGAGCTAGCTTTACCCCCAGAAGTATATTTTAAGGTAATTATTACACGTTATCATATATCAGCACAAATATAAACTGGCTAGATCGAAATGTTAACGACACCCTGTGGAGGTTTTTGAGTCCGGATCAGACTGATCCAGTTTTGGATTTGTAGCTTTGTAACTTGTGGGAAAAGACGGTGCATGTGCAGTGCACTGGGAAAACTGGGAACTTTTCCCAAGTTTAAAGAAATCTTGGCCTAAACCAAACTGCAACATAAATAAGAAGACAATGAAGTCCACAAACTTTATGGGAAACCATGGAAGTCTTATGTTTGATGCTTTCATCGTTGTGCGCTACACCACAGAGTGCAGTCCTGTTCCACCAAGGACCAACATTAATATATCTCCACCAACGCTGGAGGTTATCAGGTTATTCTCCTCAACTCTCCAAAGACTAGTAGGAACTTGTACTTCAATGATGTGCTGTGTTCATTTATAAATCAGAGTGCTCATTAACCTTAGTTCAATTTAAATGTTGCAGGAACAAAGGTAAGCAAACCCAAAGCTACCCTTCTTAGAGGTAGGTGGAGACCAAAAGTGCAGCTGATAGAGTGGAAATTGGACACCTTATTCTTCTAGATCCCCCCTCAGGTACAGTTAACAATACCAACACGTGGATATGCAGCAGAAGGTCCATCCTGATCTAAGGTGGGAGAGTTTTGACTCTGTTAACATGAAGTCAAGAAGTTTGGATGCTGAAATGTTACCGAGTTCCAAATTGCTCCAACAAACATGGTCCTTACAGTGAGATGTATGACGCTCATAATTAACAGCTAAATTTCAGTTACAGACTCATATCATAACTTCTCAAATTAGATTTGATGGATAATCATCAGGTGAACACAATAACTGGCAGCAATGTGGCTTTATTCCTGCTGTTTGTCCTAATAAAGTGGCTGCATGTGATGTTTCCAGCCTGTTCTGCTGCCCCCTGGTGGCCAAAACCCCCTAAAACAGTGTTAGCTGTTAAACGTTAGCCGTGAGGATTTCCATTTTCTGACACTTAAAGCAACGCAGCATTGTAAGAAATTCATCAAGCATGATTCTCCAACATAAAAGAGCTTTATACAAGTCTATAATTTCCTAATAGTTTCCTGGAAATGACGGCACGCTAAATTAATAATGCTCAATAACTGGAGTCTTTTTCTGAGTCAGATTAAAATAATTTATTACATGGAGAAAAATGTTCCCAATCATACACAAGTAATAAATTAATATTTAATTAGTTCTCATCTGAATGACCTGATCACCAATGACAGCAGTTTCCAGAAAATGATTATTAGGAAATTAGAAACCAGCAGTATAAAGCTACACGGGTACAGCTGGTATAAAACAGGTCACTTGAGGCTTAATTAATGCAGAATCCACAGTATGAGGAATGTACATGAATAAACTGTATTAACATGAGCGTATAGTCTGTCATCTTTGGCACTTCTGATTTCTGGTTTGACATTAATACTAAAAGCAGCAACACAAGTTTCAAAAGAAAACGATGTGCAGATGCCGACAGCTCGACCCGGCTCTTCATCCCCACTTCTGCTCTGCTGGTTTTAATCGTTAGTGTCTTTTCAAAGCAGAAGAGTCAGAGCTGGACGTTGCATAGTGTTGTTAGAGAACGGAGGCTCGAGCTGTAATCGATTTATGGTGAGGGGAGCATTTCATTTTTCCTTCTTCTGTAAACACGGGGACACCGTAGAGCTCAACACGCCGTCTGCTGCCGGTTTGTCTGCGCATGTCTGTTCGGGGACGACCTGCGTGACCCTGTGAGCTCTGGGAAGGCCGGAGTCTCTCAGTGATTTCAGAAAGCGTGAGCGTGCTCGTGCTCACAGGTCACAGCTGATGCCGTGCTGGAGGCTGTAAACAGAACTGGTGCATCAGGTCTGCAGCAGAGGGTCCACTCTGCTGTCCTGAGCTACCGAACAACATAAGGTCTCATACAGCAATCAGCCACAACATCACAGTATCTCTACAATAATGTTGTGACTGATTCATGTATGCTCAGGTGTGCTCTCTTATATCAGGTTATTATTAACCTTTGGTTTCTCTAAGAGGCGTTATCGATACATGATTACTGCTTCAAAGCTTAGAAATTAGAGCTTATTCTACTTTTTAGTGTAAGTTTAACATTTTGTGGGTTTCTGCTGCTGCATGTATATCACCTCAGATCAGGTCCAAAAGATTGATGATCAATAGGTTATTAATTACAATAATAGCAATCTCTATTCACCGATATCTACATATGAATACCCATATGTTCTCTGGACCAATCACATCTGAGTAGACTTTGGTTGCATGTAGGTTCATGAGCACGTGAAGGAGGACTCCATCTGACTAAATGCAGTCTCCACCATCATCAGAACAGCGTTAATTATGAACCTTTAGAGAAACCACAGGTTACACAAAGTGTCTTTTCAAATAGAGCGTAATGTGACTTTTTCAGCCCTGAGTTCAGCCTCACAGGCAGATCATCCTCTGAAGCTGCAGCTTAAAGCTCATCCACACGAAGCACATTCAGGTGTTTCTGAATGATTTTTGATGCCTGTGACTTTCCTGTGTCACACAGCAGGTACGGGTCTAAGAAAGTTTTAACTACAACTGTTTTTCTTTGGTGTGCTTCCTGGAGCTGCCAAAGAATCCTGATGTTTACACATTTATTTATTATTTTAACTCTGATTACTTCCAATCTCTGCTCATTGCTTTCTCTGCTAACATGCTGGTATTCTTGGCATTGGTCTGGCTGCTGTTTGTGGGAACTAAATCAACTTAATTACCACCAAGTACTCGTCAAGTACCTGAAATGTGACCGTAGCCATAATCAGATTACAGCCTGAGACTAAATGTCTCCTGAAAGTCTCAACTCAGGGCAAAAACACTCTCTCTCTCTCTCTCACACGCACACACAGTCTTGTTAACATGCAATCATGAGCTACAATCTATGATGTGAAAAAAAAACTCCAGCATCAGCTCATCTGTTCTCCTGTCAGACCTCCAGGATGGCATCAGAATATTTCCACCTTCCACACGACGAGCACAGACGCCCCCCCCGTCTCAGGTCCAGATCTCCATGGGCACCATAGCCTCCTTGGAGCCGATAGGTGGGAGCAGGTTATGGTCGCACAGGAATTGAAGAGGAAACTGAACCAGGAAGCCGCGGATCTTCTTCAGCTCCTCCTGAGCCCGAGCCGGGTCCTCTTTGTCCAGGCCCGATTTGGCCAGGTAGCCCTCCAGCTCCAATATGCTACGGACGTCGCTGGATGGCAGACAGCGGAAAACCTGGAGGAGAGAAACCGTGTCAAGAATTCTCTGCCAACTCAACCAGGAAAATGTTCAGTGTTTAGACCACATATTACTGTCGTAGTAAAGCTAAAGATGCTGGAAGTCTGGGCTCCATCTCACCTTCTGGTAGATGGAGGCGTTGCGAGCGCTCGTGGACATCCAGACCTCCTTGTAGAACTGATCACTGATCGGATCGGAAACGTTGATGGAGGGATCCGTGTGAGCGCCGAGGATCATCCTGAAGGATACAAAGAAACACTGAAAAATACAACAACAGCAACAAATCTGCTTCAATAACTCAGCTCAGTCAACTGAAACACAAACAATAAATAATCACAGAAATCTACAAACTGACTTTAAGAATAACTTCAAGAGAGAAGAGGTCACACCATCAGTGTACCAGCAGTTAGCTCCATTAGCATTTGGACAGGAAAAATTAAGACTACATTTAAAAATGGCTCTGATTTCAGTTACTGGTACTGCCCAAAAACTTATGGACATAACTGCAAATCCTCCTGCTGACCCTCAGTGGAGAGATCCTGACCACACGGATGTTTGCATCTGTCCCCTTCTTACTTAAACGGCAAGTTATGGCGGGATTAGCATGGAGAGGTGGGGTGGATACAGCTTAGAGATGATCCAGATGTGGATCCAGTCTAGGCCAAAGTTGGAATTCTGCATCACAGCTTCTCAAATAAGAAGAATCTGGAAACATCTCAGCAAATATCCCAGACTAATCTGGATTCAGACATCCTTACAGATGCAGAGGCTCGAGTCTCAGACGCTCCTCTTTCGACTCTGAGATCTGAGGTCACGACCTTACCCCAGGGGGAGGTGGTGGAGGGGAGCATCTATGTTTTTAGATTTTGAGCTCGTATGATAAGTTTATCATATGCCCTTTGAGCAAAGCGTTTCCCACTTTAATGCAGGCAGACGTCTGTGTTGTGCTGACTTTTCCCCACACAATGTAAAAGTGAGCATGACATGTATGAGGGTCCTTGAAAAATCATCATTTCATTCTCTGTATTTCTATCAGATCGTTTTATAATGTGACGCTCTGGATGAAGTGTGAGAGGACTGTTCAGAGGATTTTACTTGAAGCACTCGAGGCGGAGCTGCAGGGCGTATTTTCCCGCCTTGTACGGCTGCCCGTCCATCACAGAGTCCACCGTCTCCGAGTCCTCCACGATCACCGCCACCTCGCTGTCCCTCTTTCCCAGCATGCTCCGGTCGTTGATGTTGGCAGAACCTGCAGCGACACAGAGGATCAAAGCAGGTGTCAGAGGACAGGAAACACCAGCAGGAGGCGCTGCAACACTGGGTTTCAGACTGCTGGCATCGCTGTCAGAGGTCACAGCCCCTCTGGAGTCTGAGTGAACGGGAGGTTTCTTCCTCCTTTCACTTCACTTTAAGGTCCGAACCATAAAACCTGCTGCTAAACAAAAATTCCACTAAGAAACTACAAAATACTGAAAGTCTTAATTCTGCTTTTCACATCTAAATTTGACAAATTCAGTTTTTTAAATCAAAGTTGTATTAAAGACCAAAAAAGCAGAAACAAAAGATTTTAGTGGTCAGATCAGATTCAGGCTTTAAGGAACGTTTCTTTGGCTTCTTTTCTTCTTCCCTTTGTGTGTCTGTGTGTGCGTGCATGTCTGTGTGTGTCTGTGTGTGTCTGTGTGTGAGTGTGTGAGCGTACATGATAACAGAGACGCGTTTCTTCTTTTAGGTTTCATAGATCGAAATCTGAAAAAAACTGAACGCCTTCCATCAGCTAAAACATCGGCAGGTATTAAGACGCTGATTGATTATCAACTCTCATCAATGCGGTTTGGAGATGATTCATAGAAACATGATCTTATGATGAAGCGGAGAAGAAACTGGTTCAAAGAGGAAGTCCTGCTCCCTCACGTTTGATCTTTTTTCCTCTGTGGCTGACTGTTTTTAACCATCACTTCCACTTTTCCTCACAGTAACACAATTTTGATGTCGCCACATTGTCACTAGCACATCCGTCTGGGTGATGGACTCTGAGGGAAAACACCTGTGAAACTCAATCAGTGCCTCCCATCTGACCCCACCTGACCCCAGGTCAATTCAAGCGCCTGAAACTTTGACTGAGGAAATTTATATTAATCTTAAAACTCTGTATGAAAAATAAATTGTCTTTAGGAGAGAAACACAAAAACCATCTAACATGGAGAAAGTAGAAAAAACATCCGCTGGTTGGTTTTTTTTTAATCTCCTCCTCTTTGTAATTTTAGCTCCTGACCACAGTCCTCTCTGTGAACATCTGAAGTCTTCCTCACTCTCCAACTGAAAGACTGAAACCTTCTCGCTCTGCAGCTCTTTGCTGTGGTTTCCTTCCACATTCAGGCTGCTGAATCAGCCCGAGTACAAAGCACTCACCAATAATGACGGTGTTGTCGTCCGCGATGAGCATCTTGCTGTGGACATAGATGAGCTCAGTGACCAGCTTCCCCTCCAGGTCAGCGTGAGTCCTCAGGCCCCCGATGGAGATGTAGTTCATCCACTTATCGCCCACTGGAAGCAAACAGCTCACAGTTACAATCACAGCTCCTTCCCACCATCGCTCAGTGCTTATTAGGGTTCTCTCGCTAATATTGTAGTATAAAGTTGTTAGCTGGAGCTGTATAAATGAAACTGAAGTTAACAAGGAAATACAAGCAAAATAAAACTTTCTGTGTCTCAGAATATACTCAGGTAAGAGTGACAAGTAAGAGGCAAACAACTACAATTTACTAGAAAACATTACTGAGTAAACAATGTGACAGAAGAGAAAACACCAGAGCAGCAAAGATTTAAGTTTTGATTGACTGATACTTTATTGATCTCACAAATGGGGAAATTACAGTTAAGAGTAATTTCCCCATTTCATGCTGTTATCCATTCAAACAGTGCAGAGAGAGCTGATACTTCTGCTCAGAGCTGCTCTGTGACATCAGCCGAGGTGCTGGCTGCTCTCACTTACTCTCTCTCTTGAGCTGGGAAATGATGGAGCAGTCTCCTCTGTTCATGGTCCTGCAGGCAAGAACAGAGGAGGATTAGCAGCAACACGAGGCTCTGTGTGTGCGCGCGTGTGTGTGTGTTTACTCAAGAATGCAGACGAGACCATGAAGGCCTCAAAAAACATGTACACACAGACACACACACACCTGTAGTTGAAGTGCATGACCGCCTGGATGGCGCTGCCTCCTCCCGTGTTGATGTCTCCTTCAAAGCCCGGCAGCAGCGGCGTCACCACGTAAACACGATACTTTTTACCGTCCCTGAAAACAGAAAATTATTAATATGACGAAGCAAATTGTTTACATAATATTTATTTAACAGATGCAAAAATGAGCAAACAGCCACCATCTGAAACTGAAAATAAGTAACTCTAAACACACACAACAGCCACGCAAACAGTTACAAAGTGTGCGTTCGTTTAGTGCTGCGTGCGTGCAGGTGCGTTTTACCTGTACGCCTGAAGGATGCGCTCTGCAATCGCGTCTCCTATCTTGTTGAAAACGTGTCTGTTGTCGGTGCAGCTGATGAAGAACTGATTCTGGAAGATAAATCAAACACTCGTTAATTAACGAGCAAAAACTTTCAGATATTTTACACACAGGCCATAAAAATGTCAGAGAATAACGGTCAGTTTTGAAACTGCAGTGAAATGCTCACATGGATATTAGAGCCCCATGTCAGACACACAGTCCTAAGATGAGGCCATAACTGTGAAACATCTTCCAATTTTGTTTTTTTTAAGAGCAGAAATTCTAATGTCTTTGCTGTACATCCACTGCAGGATGGTTACATCTGTAAAAATGAGCACCTCTATGTAGATGAAGTGCTGGCTGTTCTTGATGACGTGGACATAGGCGTTGTGAATGGACTCCTCGTGGTATTTGATGCCAGCGGACCAGTCTGAGGCGGAGCGCAGGATCTGAGGAAATGCAGATTATTGACAGGAATGAGTCACTGGACTCGGAGGAGGGAGAGGATTTATTCCAGCTTCAGCTCGCTGCCTGCTAAATGCTCCTTTCACTATCAGCTAGTTTTATTCCCATCTCTGACATTTTGATGTTACGCTGCTCGTTTCTGTAGTGGGTTAACAAATAAATCACAACCAAATAAACATTTGGGAAATTTTAAAACTTTCCCATTATTTTGTCTCTGTTTACCTTAGAATTGCATCTCTGCTTTTTCTAGATTAGATTAGATTAGATTCAACTCATTGTCATTGTGCACACAAGGCACACAACGAACATTCCAGCTCTCATCTATGGGCATGACCAAAACACAAAGTCATGGTTGTGAGTGGCTGAAATTAATTTCCTCCACAGAGTATCTGGGTTCAGCCTTACAGAGAGGGCAAGGCACTTCCAGCGAGCTGGGAACAGAGCCACCGAGGTAGCTCAGGCATCTACTCGCTATGACTCCAATTGGGGATTTGGCAGGTACACCAGCAGGGACGAGATCTCAGGGTAGACCCAGAAGACACTGGAAAGATTATTGGACTCGTTTGGCCTGGAAGCACCTCAGGACCCCCAGGAGGAACTGGAAAGCATTGTTGGGTACATGTGACTTTAGAATACCCTGTTCAGCTTACTGGTGTTGGGACCTGACTTTGGATAAGCAAAAAAACAAAAACAAAACACTAATTCATCAAAAAAATAATAATAATTGTATTAATTCCAAAAGGTCTCTGTTGACACTATTTCTGCTGGGTGTCCATAAAATGAAGCCCAATTTCTAGGATATTACATTATTTGAATGTAATTTTGTCAAAAGACTGAAACAGTGGTGCTGCTATAGCTGCATATTAAACTGAGCCACTGATAAACCTGCAAAATAAACGATAAAAGGCTGCAAATTCCAAAGTGTCCAAGATCATCAGCAGATGCAGCTCCGCTATCAGTATGAGAAGCTGATGTGATATCCTTCCAGAATAAAAAGTACCCAAAGGCTGATGGGGTAAAAATGAAGGGGTGGAACGGATGCTTCCCCTCACAGTATCAAAACACCAACAGCACACAAAACTAAAGCTGAAACTAGAGTATGAGGTGGGCTTTACTGCTTGTGGGAACACAAGAAAAAAAAGGGATACTGCAGGGCAAATATGTCGATAATGATTCCATTTCTTACACCCACATTCCTCCTGCTGCTGAAAAATAAAGTTCAATCTAATCAAGTCTGACTCAAAGCAACAGATAATCAAGTAATCTGGATTTTAGCCTAACCCAGACACAACAAACCACACTATAATATATGTTATATATACACTAATACCTGTAGTTTAAAAAACAAAAATAACCACAGTACTAACTACAGTACTAACCTGTACTTTGCTGGGGATGGAGTTGGGAACTTGGTATCGCTGTTCTCCGGCAGTGGTGTGAGACTTGGGCAGCAGACATGGGTACGACAGCGAGCGGTACTTTGGTTTCACGAGCTGGTGATGCAGCAGAAAAGAGCTCGCGTCAACATTTCCTTCAATAGTCACGGACACAGGAGCAGAATTGGATCAGTCCAAGCAAGTTTGACCAAGTAGCAGCAGCATGACCTCTGACCTTGGTGAAATTCCACCGCTGGATGAAGTGTCTGGCCACATCCCGAGCTGCTTTCCCATGAACCACTGAGGCAATGTCGTGCCAAGGCATTCTGGGAGTTTTATGCCTGTCTATGAAATCTAAAGCAGCAGAAACAGGAAGCTAAGACATGAAGAAGAACAGCCTCCATCAACACTGCGACCACCAGCGGTGTGCTTACCATCGAAAGGTTTGTCTAGCTGAATCCAGTCCTTGTGCACAAAGTTGCAGTAGTCTTTCCCGTGCCAGAACCGCGTGTTTCCATACAACTCTCCGACCCCTGCAGGCTGACTTTGCACTGGATTACTGCCTAAAAAACATCAATATTGATCGATATTAACTATCATCAAAAGAAGACCAAGAACTCTTGTTGCAGGGACAGTCACAGGTCAAGGATTTGTCAGTAAGGTAAATCAAACCCTCCTTAAGACTCAAAACAAGCAACAGAGGCCATGAAGTCATCAGGAAAGTGTGTACTGAGCTCACAGATGAAGGAGCATCATTTTCCTATAGACTTCATACAATTGGATGCATTTTTGCAGCCAGAGGAGTTGCCCTCTGCTGGCCATTAGAAAGAATGCAGGTTTAAGGCACTTGAGCATTTTAAACAGTCTAAGGTCTGCTGCTGAATGAAAGGGAAGAACCCGAGACCTGGGCGGCATTAAGCCCCGCCCAATCATGGGCTGAAATCCCTGTTATTTCACAAGACTGCACATCTGTGGCAGCACATTCATTTTAAATATGGTGCTGACAGGGTAACGCTCGTCACACATTGACCAAAACAAAAGAAAGTGCACATCACAGCATGCAGCACACACGGATTGTGTATAAAAGCCTCGAGCTGAGCTGAGGAGGAGCACGGCACACTCAGAGTCACAAAGCATGAAGCACATGATTTATTGTCCTTACTGACACAAATAGGGGTCATAACTTACAAATCATCATATTCGATTTAACAAGTAATAAAGCAATAGAGACCACTGAGGTCATAGAGCAAATGAATAGACTTTCATACAGTCCCCCACCTCCACACACCCCGCAGCGTCAATTCACAGCAGTCACCTAAATGATGATGAGCTTTGTCAGACACGACTTTCCCTCTGGGATCAATAAAGTTATTCTTATTGGTGGTTTATACCGCATACCGTTAAGACCTCATAAGGACATCAAGACGTGGAAGTGAGGCCCATCTCTTACACACAGTTTGTGGTTGCGTAATGTTTAAAAAAACATGTCATTCATCCAGCTAATTACAGCAATCGCTTTCTAGCCTGAACCTGCCCCTGCTGATCCCCCCATTAAGCAGTCAGCTGGATATTTCAGGGTGATAAGAGCACATCTGAGCTGGCTAACAAAGCAAAGAATAAATCTGAAGCACATTAAATATGTTACAAGGATAAATATTTTATTATATTTTTAAGCTACTAATGTTTTGGATTTTATTTCTGATCTTTCGCCTCGTGCCTGGGAAGCAGGAAATGCTGGACGGAGGCTCCAGAGGACAGTTAAAGCTGTTTACAGCAGTTATCTCAAAGAGCCACGGTGACTCTGACAGTGATGCACTGGTGTTTGGAAAAAGCTTCAACGGCACTTTTAAAGATATGAACCAGCAGCTGGAAGGAGGACGGCTCGTACGCAGAAACAGACCGAACCGTTCTCACTCTGTTTACACCTCGTTCAGCCCGCCGGGCTCGAGGTTCAGCTTCACACAGTGAACGCCGTCAAATGTGCAATCAAAGAGAAGAAGCAACAGCCTCACGTTCATCGGTGACGCTTCCCATCTATCACAGCGGCGGGATAAACACAGCTGAGCCTGGCAAACACGCAGCAGTCCTCCCACAGCCTTAAAAAACCTGCAGCATCTGTTTCACCGCAGAAACGTCAGGTTCCAGTTCAGAAATGTGTTTGCTCAAAAAAAGAAATAAACAGAGGGAACGTGATTACAGGCTGCAGTGTGTCATTAGAGGGAAAATCAGAAAACAGGCCACAGTCAGACTGAACTGAGAGTTATTTAAGAGAAGCTTGTTTCATTCCTTTTCATTAAACTCACAAATACACATCAGCAGCCTCCCTGTGGCTTTTTTTGTTCAGTCACCCATTTCTGAATGTAATTACTATGTTACCAGCTGTGAATATGCCGGTGTGAAGCACTCAATCACCGAATGTGCTGCTGGTCCAGCTTCTTCGTCTTCTTCCAAAGACTTCTGGCAAGTAACTCGTCCCACCGTTCTAAGAGGACTCCCAGAAACGTTCGTGTGCTGCGACTTTTGGTAGTAATTTGTTGTTGTTTTTTGATTAAATCGGTGCCCATTAAAATGAACAGGATATCATCTCAGAGTAAACAGCCCAGCATCCAGCATTCTCTGACATCCGTTATCATAGAAACATCATTTAAAGTTCGAACGAGTCGCAATCCTTTAAAGTTTTGATGACTGAATTGGTGTTTTCATAGCCTGAGCATTTCGTTTATAGTTGCACTTTAAGTTTGATGAGTTTTCTCTTCACTCTGATGATGAGATCATCCACACTGAACTGCCACCTTGGGAGATTATTCCTGGAGCTTTCCCATTGGTTCATGGCCAGATCTTTCTCTCCACATGTCCAAATTATCCATCAAAATCTGGGTATTTTTGTCCTTTTTCATCTGATGTTCTTACTGCAGCAGGACGCAGGGTTTGGAGTGCAGCGTGCCCAACAGAGTTCCTATAGAGGCCGTTAGGTGGAAGCATTAACTCGGATCATGTCAGACGGTTTCTGTGTGTGAAGCTTTTAAACGGGATCAATAACACAGCTGTTAGTGATCATATGAACAACATCTTAACATGGTTAAGACCACATTCAAATGTAAAGATCTCCCTGCATCCTGAGGAGCTTCTGCTGGCTCTTCGTACAGCCTGTTCCTGATAAATCAAACTGCAGCGGAGGCATCGGCACACTCATGTTTCTGCTGTTTGTTTCTGCTCATGTCCACACAATGTAGTTTAATTAAAAATAAATAAAAGCTGAGATTGACCTTTGACAAAGAGAATCAAAGGCCAGTCGGTCACGCTCAGAACCACAGCAAAGCACGCTGGGAAACAGGAGGCGGGCGGGCGGCCACCCCGCTTCCAAACTTACCAGCCTGGCTCAGGCCGAGCGGGACGGCCGTCCTCGGCTCCGACAGCCCGCCGGGGATCAGAGCCTGATGGCTGCTGATGCTGTCAGACCAACCTGCACACGGCGCCCAGAAAACAGAGATCAAAGCCGCCGCTGTCAGATTACACGTCAGGACCAGCGTGAAGCAAAGCTGAACCAGCAGATCCTGTTTCTGAACTCAAACTAAATCTCCTGGTTTAAAAATTTCCTTCCTTCTAGTACGGCCACGTGGGTTCTCGTTGATTAATGACATTTTGATAATTAAAGGTCGATTGATCCTGATGGTCACAGCATTATTGATCAACTGGTCAATAAAGTGCAGGACTGACAAGACCAGAGCAGACAAGCATCAACATCAACCCCACCATCCGAAAAACAGAAGAAAACATTCAATTAAGTTAAAGTAAAAACTAAAAGCCAAATAACTGAAAACGAACCGAAATTAATAACAAAAGAATGTATTTTATTTTGTTTTTCTTTAATTTCTTTTTAAAACTAATTTTCTTTCTTTTATTTTTGCACTTTTTTGGGGGACGATGGATGTTTTAGCTCAGCACCTGAAAACCTCTTTTTTTTTTATTACTGCATAAATGCACAAAACATGAAGAAGATCCTTTTATATCTCTGCAGTTATACAAACCCTATAGAGGTAGGACACATTACATGTGTCTTATTATAACCCTGCAAAAGAACCAAACCTGTGTTACAGATTGTTTTGAGTATTTAAGTAAAACTCCCACCAATAATCAGTCTTTTTTGCTTTTTTTTAGTTAAAATGTCAGGAAAGATGCTAATTTCAAATTTATTTCTTTAGGATGCCTTAAAAATTAATAGGAGGTGACAGTGTTGTTATTCTCCTGTTACGTATAATGAAATAAGAGGGTTCTAGATACCACAGGTTTATCTGGTGGGTTGTGCGCTGACTTTTCTAAGACTCACTCTCTTCGGTCTCCAGGTCGCTGTCGCTATCCTGGTGGGCCAGGCCGTGTTTCTGCAGGTGCCTCTTGATGCTCATCCTGGTCCTCCTGAACCTCCCGTGACTTTTCAGCCTGGGCTGGTCCATCGAGTCCGTCACCGTAAAGATGCCCTTCCCGTTGTTCTGGGAAACAGCGCCACTGCTGTTGGCTGGGGCAGCCATGCTGGAAGGGGCAGCTGCAGCCTAATAAACACAGGTCATGTAAGTTCGACTGAGCATCGAGTGTAACCTTTGTAAGCTCTGTTCAGGGGTTTTAGTGTTTGAGAGCTTGGTTAAGAGAAGACCAACAGCATTACATCACAGCAACATGAAAGTTAGCATTTGTGACATTATGGCCAATATTCTCCATATATAAAATGAAATCGAGTGGCCCCAAAATCAATCCCTGGGGAGCACCTTTTTGAATTAGGCCAAAATGAGACTAACTCGAAGAACTGACCTGCTCCAAGTTCGAGAGCGTCACACTCCCGACGTCCGTGAGCCGGTGTTCTCTGTCATCCCAGCGTCCGTACGCCAGATCGATCCCACCCACGAAGGCCACCGACTGATCAATGACAACGATCTTCTCGTGATGCGCCCACAGGTACACGGCAGAGGAGACGTGGTCTGGGTGACGCATCACCTGGTGAACAAAAGGTCCCAACATTTAGACAGTAAACAACATTTCAGCCATTTTTAACCTGCAGGAAACCGTTCCACCTGCGTACTTACCTTGATGTTGCTGTGGAGGCGTACCAGCGTTCTCTTGCTGTATCCTGAGTTGATGCCCAGCGCCAACTCCACCTCTTTGTAGAGCATCACAAAGATACGCACTCCTTGTTGCTGTGAAGGGGGGGCAGGACAAACTCTCAGCCTTTAATTTACCTTCTGTTTGGTACTGCTATGGAGAAATGAATGCAGTGGCTTAATTTTCACTATAAAAACAGAAAAAGTTTCCTTCTTACCGCTTTGCGTTTCAATATGCAGTCAAGACGCCATCGATTTCCTTCAACGACCGGCCTCTTCAGAAAGATCTCTGGACTCAACCTGTGGCACAAAAAATAAATAAATAAACTTCTTTATCCTCTTATCTTTATTTCTTCCTTTCTTTCGACACATTCATCTTTCTTTCCTTCCTTTTTTCTAATCGTCCCTTCCCTACTTTGCTTCCTTCCTTGTTTCCCTTCCTTCCTTTCCTTACATTTTCTATTCCTCCTTTCTCCTCATTAGCTGAGAGACAGAGAGAGAGAGAGAGAGAGAGACAGAGAGAGAGAGAGACAGAGAGAGAGAGACAGAGAGAGAGAGACAGAGAGAGAGAGACAGAGAGAGGGAGAGAGACAGAGAGAGAGAGACAGAGAGAGAGAGACAGAGAGAGAGAGAGAGACAGAGAGAGGGAGAGAGACAGAGAGAGAGAGACAGAGAGAGAGAGAGAGAGAGAGAGAGAGACAGAGAGAGAGAGAGACAGAGAGAGAGAGACAGAGACAGAGAGAGAGAGAGAGAGAGAGAGAGAGACAGAGAGAGAGAGAGAGACAGAGAGAGAGAGAGACAGAGAGAGAGAGACAGAGAGAGAGAGAGAGAGAGACAGAGAGAGAGAGACAGAGAGAGAGAGAGACAGAGAGAGACAGAGAGAGAGCACTGAGTGCACGCGGCGGTCACCTCCAAGAAAGGTTTTCTGGTCAAATAGATCAGTTACAGCTCGACTACTGTTACACACACACACACACACACACACACACACACACACACACACACACACACACACACACACACACACACACACACACACACACACACACACACACA
>JASGAU010251882.1:0-12701 GCA_030220045.1 Australoheros facetus | reverse complement strand
ATATATATATATATATATATATATATATATAAAAAACTGAGCCAAGACGAAACCGAATTATATCTCTGTCCCACCCATCTCCAGCAAGCTGGGTGCAGTCTGTTCACGACCTTAACAAGAATATCTCCTGCAGTGTCGCTGTATGGACAACGTCATTTCAGGCGCTTATCAGTTACATCTGGATTAGGAAACAACGAAACTTAACAAAATTAACAAAGCAAGCAAACACGTCAATTTTCTTTTTTATAGGTCTCTGCATTAACCGTATAACACCAAGTTTTTCGTGCATAACACAACGTATTTCAAATGTCACACTGTTCGCTAGGGTTGTTACAATTACGTAATAACTGTATGGGTGTGCAATTTCTCAGCTTTGAGAAACCTTTTAGTAATCGCGGTAATGCAAAGTGTGTTTGATCAGATGTCTCAGCGGTGATACTCTTGGTGTGAACCAGCTGTTTGCGGCGGGTAACAGGAGTATGACTTTTTTTTTCCTCCTCATCCTATTACAAAAACAGAACTGTAACATGTTTACATTTCTTTGTCAGCTGAACTCTGGTTTGGGTTTATTTCTAGGAGCCACTCCTCACCCAGTCCACACTGTTGTTGTTGTTATTATTATTATTATTATCATTAAAAGTTAAGTTGATCCAGTCTAACTTCAGTCTTCCAGATTTTACCCTGCAGTGCTTGAACTGCTGAAATGGTAACAAAATTTGCATAAAGAGGTCAAATATGTTGCTTTACTAAAAATCCTGTAAATTAAAAAGACGAACTTTATTGATCCCAGATCCCAGAAATGGCTCATCTGATATTTGTAAGAGAATTAAAAAGCCTGATGGCTGTGGGTACAAACACATCTCACTGACAGTGATATGTGCAGGATTACGCCGTCTCTGGTTCACAAATAAAGCTAGACCTTTTTTCTTGCCTCTAGCTTTAGCATCTCTGTATGAGGGTGAAACCAAATAGATCCACATCAGAGTCTGAGATGCTTTGATTAAGACATGAGCACATGAAACTGCACCCACGGTATACTTCACCAATATCTCCAGCTCCTCACTTTTGTTGGGCAGAGTTGTCATTTCCCTTGAAGACTGTTGTCAGAAATGACTTATATCTCCACGTCCAAGCCTTCACGTTTCACCAGCACAGCAGCCACAAAAGCACCTTTTTCTCACAGATGGAACAGGGTGGCATCTTCCAGGTTTTCTCCATTTCAATAAAACAAATTCTTCTCTTGAGTAAACTCTTCTCCCCACAGAAGTATCCAGCAGTACTTGGCAAAAACAAAAAATAAATAAATAAATTTTAAAAATAACAAAAATAAAGTAAAGATCAGAGCTACCAGACTTTGCTGCTACCAGTTGAAACAGTAGTAGAGCTGGATATTAAAAATTTTGGTGAAAAAGATGAAAGACTTTGTGTTGCTGCTAAAAGGGAAAATTAAACATAAATGCTTACCTGAATAATTGGGAGTGTAATTGTATTTTGGAATAATAAAAAAAACAGTAAATCAATAAAATCCATAAAATAATTTCAATTCAACAATGAAATATTTCAGTGCAGTGATTGTTCAAAGTTTTGCATAGTGTCTGTAGCTGAAATCACGCAGAAGCATTTTAGGTCATTTGAACATCCCCTACATTCAATCCTATCAGAAAAATTATTTCAAAAAGCTCATTATTTACAGACTCGCAAAAGAAATAAAACAACTTTTATATTTGTTTCTGTCACTCATGCAGGAGACATTATGTTACTGCCACGTGTTAAGTTGGGATCATTTTTGTTTTTGTCACAAACACTGTGTGGCAGTAAGGATTTGGACCCAGATGCAGGACTCGGGAGACAAAACGTGAACTCAGAACTCATCGTTTAGTGCTGTAACCACAGGAGAAAACAGAGTAATGAGGAGAAGGCGGCAGGAATTCACAAACCAGGCACATTTACCTGCGTCCATCAAAGAATATTTAGGTGGCCTGATGAAAAAAGGCGATCAGAAGAAAAGGGCAGTTGGAGAAAAGACTGAAGAGAGCGACTCCAAAGATTCACTAATACCTACCTACCTCTCAGTAAGTGAGTACGTCAGCCTGCTTATTTTCACTTTCATTCTTGTACATTCTTATTTAAATTTTAGCAAATGTGTGGATTTATAGTTTTAGGATAGTCTTATTTTAGGCTGATGCTTGAATACAGATATTACTATTTCCACACAATTCATATATGCCGCCCATCCCGCGCCTTAATGAGGAGCATTGTGTGATATTCCAAAATACACGTTCCTTTCAGAATATATGAGTTTTTCTTTTACGCTTCTTGGAATGTTTTTATTTTTACCGCTTATTGACATGGAATATGGGAACTTCACTGACCTCGATTTGCTACATGAAAATGAAAATTTGAAAAACATCACAAAAGTAATTTAGTCTTATAACACTCAATGGTTGAGATTTTGAATTTCAAAGCGTCCCCTATAAAGGGTTAAAAATGAAAGATGATATCTGATAACACCCATATTCTTGGTAACTGCGTAATTGTGGTACAGTAGCTACATGCTTTGGTGCAGTTATGATTTCAGACCATAACTGAAACAGGTCCATAACAGGTCCTTACACTTGAGTAAGTAGTAAGGGCACGAACTGCATAGCTTTATATTTATCATTTTTTTCCATACATGGAGTTTATAGGTTCGTTAAAATTAACATAGACCATCGCTTGTTAGGAAATAGAAACAGAAAGTAACTCAATGGAGCATTAAGTTTATTTATGTCAGTTACAACACAAAGCAAGAGGCAGTTGCTGCAGATGCACTGCTGTCTTTTGAAGAAAAGAAGGAGGGACATCATCCTTTAGTATGACTGGAAAAAAAAGTGATTTCTGCCTATTTCATGAATATTGTTTCCAGACAGGATTGGTGATTTTTGTGTTTTCTTGTGTCAGACATGCAACCAGTGCAGGATGATCGCTATCACCAAAACCTCTCTTTTCACGGGCCTCATCAAATGTTAACATTTTGTTCTATTTTTGTTGACTACAGTGGGGAGCATTTGCATTTTGCAGCTCTCTATTTGAGTCATCAGTTACATTTTTAGTTTGACGTCATGGGCAGGAAGTTGAGATCATCTCTCAGGTCGCCCAGATGCTCATTCTAAAGACGTTTTTTTTTTTTTCTCTCCACTGAAAAACAGATAAGACAAAAACAAGACCCGGGGTCACATCTGCGATCAGCTGGGTGCTGGAATCTGAAATAATAAATTGTTCTTTGATAAAAGCGAGGAAAACACTCAAACACTCCTTCAACCAGCATGTGTCCTGGTATCTTAGGACACATTCAAGCATATTAAGTTTCCCGTAAATATAAAAGTCAAATTAAAATAACATGCCAAAAGTACAAAACTGAGACTGCGGTAACAGTAACCTTCTGAAAGGTTTAAAACAAAAATATATACCTGTACAAAAATATCTGGAGGGAAGCAGAGACAAAACAGGGCTGCTCATGTTCAGGCTTGCTTATCATCTTTAGACAGACATTTCCTTGCATACCAGTGTGGCAACTTTCTGTGTCTTACCTCACCCTCATCCCCAACCAGAGGCTGGAACAAATGCACCATTGGGAAAATTGTGTGAAAACTTACTTTTTGAAATTTTTCTCTTTAAATACAATGTTGTAGTTGACCTTCACAGTTAATTGGATACAGAAAAACTGTGCTGGCAGTTCTTAAAAAACTGAGAAATCGAGAAAAGAGGCAGGTAGACATTTGTTTTTGGCAAAGATACTTCAGTAGTTGAAGTGTTTTTTTCAGGAAACAGAGGAGACATTAGAGTAGTATCATTTCACACTGTATTCACATGGTATTTCATACTGTGTTCAAACAGAAAGCAAAGATGTTCCTGTCGGACGCTGTGTAGGGTGAAGATGTCTGATGCCTTTTCTTTTTTTTCTTTTGAGGAAGCGTGCCTGAGTTGAATCCTCCCACAGAGCCAAACCGAAGAGCAGACTCGGAGGACAGAAAAACAGCAGTTGAAAACAGAAGAGAGACTCGCCAGTGACTCTTGAGCTCAACAAGAAGAGAAACATGGGGAAACTACTTGTGGCTTTCCTCGTTGTTGTTCTCTGTGTAAGCGGAACACAGCAGAATAAAGGTAAGAGACGTTTGCCAAAATTTAACAACAGCTTTAAGCAGCTGTTCGGTGGAACTTGACAGTTAATCTAAAAGAGCGGGTGGTGTTGTTGAGCGAAGGCGTGCAGAAAGGATGTACAGTGAAAACTGGCTGAACTGATTAGAATCAGACTAGTTTAAAGCAGCAAACCACAGCTTACTGTGTGGCTGTACTCTCATTATTAATCCGAACAACACATCACAACCCACGATCCTAAACTGTTCAGTATAGAATGGCTTCTACTTTGAATAGTTCATTGCTTGGCAAACATAAGATTGTCCAAGTGTAAGAATTTTCCTTAAGATTTTGGGGCTGTGAAATTCAGGTCGAACAAAAGCGTTTTGAGAGCATTTTGCTGCAAACAAAACAAAATATCTAAATTACTAAAGAAAGTTTTAGTACACTGTATAAGTACTGTGAAACAGTACATTTGAAATCTAGTTTGGTAAAAATTAGAATTGAGAATGATATATATTTTGAATAAACTGCATTGAGTTGCATTTTTGTGTTTTTGCTGCAGAGAAAAGGAGAAAAAGAAAAGAAAACAGCTCCATGGTTGTTTTTCCTGGGCCCAGAACATTTAAAGGAGTCCCAGTCATTCAGCCGCAACCCGTCCTAAATGGGACTCAGGCTCCCTTTTTAACTTATTCTCCTCCAGCTCTGCAGTCACTCAGCAACAGCACAGTGGGGTACCTCCGTGGCACTCTGAGCACCCGGGTCATCCCCATTATTTATATGATGGTGGTTATTGTCGGGATTCCAGCCAACATCAGCATCTTATCCTTGCTAGCGACTAAAATTCGAAAGGTATCTTCTGCCATCCTCTACTGCAGCCTGGCTGTCTCCGACCTCCTCCTCCTCCTCTCCCTCTTCTTTAAGGCTCACTACCATTTCCATGGAAACCACTGGGTTCTCGGAGAGACTGCCTGTCGAGTGGTCACAGCATGTTTCTATGGCAACCTCTACTGCTCGGCCCTGACGCTGGCTTGCATCAGCATAAAGCGCTACCTGGCGGTGGTGTTCCCGTTCAAGTACAAAAGTATGCCCAAGAGGATGTGCGCTGCCTGGGTGACCCTGGCACTGTGGGGGGTGTTCGGTGCCGCCATCATCCCAGAGCTCCTCGTCCAGCAGAGCTACTGGCTCCCTCAGCTCAACCGCACAACCTGTCATGATGCGCTGCCCCTGGACTACAGCTCTCATGTCTTTCTGATCTACTACAACCTGATTCTGACCATGCTTGGTCTTATGGTGCCACTTGTGGTTACAGTCGTGTGTTTTGTCCGAATTATCAACGAGCTCACGAGATCGCACTTCGACTGGGCGATGTATATCAAGGCCAGCTCACTGGTGTTTGCCATCTTCCTGGTGTGCTTTGTGCCCGCCGGAGTCCTGCACCTTCTCCATTACGTGCAACTGTTTGTGGACGGAACAGAAAGTTTGTACGCCTACTTTAACGTGGCAGTGTGTTTGTGCTGTGTCCATGCCTGTCTGGATCCCTTCTTCTTCCTTCTCATGTCCAAGTCTGCAGGCTCCAGGCTTTACTTTATGACTTTTAAGGGCAAGACACTGAGCATATCTTTCTAATGGGAGGCTAAATGTGATTATTATAGTTCTTATTTTTTGTAAGTGATGATGAGGAAAATGTTCTCCTTGGCTGGAATCCAAAGAGAAATCAAAAGCACCTTTTGTACTAATTTTAAGCGAGCAACAGATTTCACCATTGTTGCATTAACCTTATTCTATGAGTCAGAATTGTTTTTAATATAGCAGTTCTGTTTTGTGCCTGTTTGTGACACACATACACAAAACAGAACTGCTATATTAAAACCTGGAAATGAGCTTGAAAAGAAGACAGAAAACAAATTTATATGTACGCTTGTCAATGTGCGGTAAATTGGCAAGTTTCTTGGAAAACAATTGCAGTACTGTGACACATAGAATATAAGCTTTACTGTCTTGTTTGGTTGCTATTATAATGTGTTTTAGTGTAACTACTGTAGTTTGCATAAACGGTTTAAAATGTATGTACATATCCTTGCCCATGTTCCCTCAATTTCTTTTCTCTAAAGTCTTCACAGTAATTTTGCTACTATTTGCTCTGTATGCAGAATGCTGTTGTATTCAACATTTTAACACCCTGAAGTTTTGCACTGGAGGTTAAAGGTCATGATGGTCCCTAGCTAAACCTTAAAAACATAACATATAACATCACTACAACATTTGAGCTCTGTGTACAAAATAAATAAAAACTTGCCAATAATATTTATACTCGCTGAAAAAAAAAAAAGAATGGCACATTATCAAATTAAATTTCCTGTATTTTTACAGCAATTTGTTACAGTGTATATACTATATTTTTATAGTACATGAATGTGTGGAGAAGATGAAGGGATGTATATTAATTTTGTAATAATACATATAATTTCTCTTAACAGATTTTGTTTTAATTGTTTAGAATCTGAACTGGGGAAGAAAAGAAAAATGTGAAGCAAACTGATACAAGAAAAATATTTCCAAAGCTTTTTGAGCGCTTGTAATCATAAACGCTGTCTGCTGATAAATTTTAAACATGTTTAAATCTGTGTGTCTCACGTGGTCTGTTGCCAAATTTTTGCAATATATATAGCTGTTTAAATATATTTTTTTTGTATAACAGAATATTTCTGTATTCTATACTTTCACTTATATTAGAACTTCTCTGGAAGATCAATCAATTATTAAGCTATTTTAAGCTGCTCTGCTCTCTCAGTGAGTGTGTTGGTATTTCCTGTCCAGCCTGTGGTAGGATGTGTGACGCATCACACAGTTGACCTCATAGCTCTGGGAACAAACAACTTTTGAGGAAGCAGTCATCCTAGTGAAGTGATGGCACTCTCTGTTAAAATTATGCTGTAATAAAATACGACATTTAATATTTGCCAGCATTTGTGTCTTAAATAGCCTTTTATTGTTGGCAAGTTCAAATTGCCGGCTTATGTTGCTGTAACTGAAACTTATTGCTGTAATGACAATACCAATAAGACAGTTTGCTGTTACACTATCCTATAACTGCTAGTTGTAGACACAGTTTGGTAACAATCATATGTGCCCTGCTTTAATTTGAGTGAAACAGAACCACCACTGATGCCAAACTCATGAAAAAAAATCTTCCCTTTAAAAAAAAGCAGCAAGACAAACATAAAAGCTCAACTCTAGCTGACCATGAAGTTATTCACAATTTATAAAATAAAATTCCTTAAATGTGTATTTGATTAAAAACAGGCAGAGAGAGTTGCATGTTTTGGTTTTGGCACCATCTGCTGGTAAAACTTGATGCAGCACAAAATTCAACTGCTGTTTCAAATGAAACTCTTTATTTAATACGTAGATACCAGAGGAATCCGCCTTTACATTGCATTCAATAAAGCCTTTTATCAACCTGATCAAAATAAAACATATCATGGTCATATTTTAATCTTTACGCACATACCTCCACATATTGTTTGACAAGCAGGGGTTTTCAGATCTGAAAGTCACAATGTTGGCACATTAATTCCTGATCCACAGACAATAATGACTAATCTGACTGAGGAAATCATCCCGACAGCAGATTTGACCACCCCTGCCGCAGGTCAGCTTGTAGTACACACAGTCATCTCATCACTAGCATGCCCCTTCACAATAACCCAGAAGAACAACTCAGTATAATGAACACCTGTCCACAACAAACCTGACAACGCACGAGAATGATACATTCACCTTTAACCCGGGAATCACATCTGTTAACCTCCGCAGAGGAACAGCGAAGACACCAAAATGGCAAAAAGCACACAAAACAGAGGGACTTGAGTAACAAACATGCAGGATTTCAATCTGGAAACAGTATAGCGAGTTTGTTCAGCACAAGTGGCGGGATTGAGGGGAAGTCACGATCCGAGGGCATGGACAGACGGAAATGAAGCATCAATCACAGGAAAGCAGATTCATATCTTGAAACGGCTGCACTGCACTGCGTTATGGTTGGTTTAAAAGGAAGTCCTTGTGAATAATAGGTCCTGCACCACCAAAATGAAGAGAAATGTAACATACAATAACATAAAATTCCAGTTTGGTACATTTGAATGAACAAATGCAGAAGAAATTACAGACTTATATTTTACAAATGACCTGATATATGTTGACACTGAAGCAGCGGGTTTTCTAAATATACAAGTTTCTCTCTCTTTTTTTTTTTTGTTATAGCACATTCACCCAAGTCACAAAAAACAACCTTTTAAAACATTTGTTTGTTTCATTAGATATCCCTCTCTGAGGTCACTGTAGTTTTGTTTGTGATGCTCACGGTGCTGAACAGTGTTATTCATATCGCTCGTAATTTTCCAGGACAGTTTTCACTGCAAACAAGGGATGAAAACTGTTGACAGTTCCATGGATTATCTAACTATTATCTACTTCTAACTACTATCTAACTAAAAATTCAGGCCAAACATTGTAGCTGATTTTTTTCCCTCCAATACTTATTTTTGGGATGATGATACACGGGCCGAAGTTAGGTCCAAATTTGGTCCCATTTGGACATAACTGACTACTGTGGTCCAGACTGAGTTCCTGGTACCCCAGATGATGTACCTACTGATACTAGCAGCAGTGTGATAGCTGCTAGCATCTCCATTGTACCAAGGCTGAAGAGTGAGCATCATAAACAAATTTGATTTGGCTTCGCTGTACTGAGGTCTACAATCTCAATGTGTTAAATCAAAACTTGGAAAAATGTTCTGAGGTTTTTTTGGGGGGGAATTTGGGTGAGTTGACCTTATACACATGGCTTTTAGCTTCACTTCATGATATGAATCAAATCCTTAAAATTTCAGTTCATTAGTTTAGCAAACAAAATATGAGAAACAACATATGTCCACATAGGAGATGGTTTCTAGTCTAGACACACATGCGAGTAAACATATAGTTGTGGTCAAAGGTTTCTATCCACTCATGATGGTCATGAATGTCGTGGTGATTTGGGGCTTTTAATTATTTCTTTGAATTGTTTATTTGTTATTTTCCAGGGTGGAGTGATTCTACAGAATATCTGTAATGACTTTATAAAAACAACAATTGGGTGCACAAGTTTGAATTTATTTAGGATTTTCTCGAATCCACACAGAGTGTATTTGCACATCCACTAATGTTTGGTTAAATGTTCCTTTGCAAGTTGCAACTCGACCAGATGCGTTAGACATTAACGGGCTTCTGGCTGGAAGCCGACTGGATTAATTGATTGGTTTCCTGGTGAGGACCTGGCTTTTAAACATAGTCCACAAATTTTCACTAGGATTGAGGTCAGGGCTTTGGGAAGGACAGTGTAATCGAGCCATTTCTAAGCAGCTGCAGATTCTGAGATCATTATTTAAACAGTTCAGGGACAACCCAGGAACTACCAACTCTCACGCCTGCCATGGACTGGAAAGTGCAAGAGCACCAGTGTCACTGTCTACATTGACGCCAGGTTCACATCACCATGGACTGAGAGGGTGCCGACCAAAAAGCAAGCCCCTGCTCCACTTTCAAGCTTGACTGAAATTTGCAGCTGCCCACATGAACAAGCCAAATCCCTTCTGAAAAGGAAAGTTTTATGGCCAGATGAGACAAAGAATGAGCTATTTGGCCACAGTGACATGAGGAATGTTTGGAGGAGTCAAGGTGAAGCTTTCAAGCCCAAGAGCACTGTACCAACTGCAGTGGCATTATCCTCTGGGGCTGTTTTACTGCCAGTGGTTCTGGTCATTGCACAAAGCAGACAGAATAATGAAGCAGGAGGACTACGTCCAAATTCTTCAACTTCACCTCAAATTAACAGCTAGATGGTTGAAACTGGGACACAACTGAATGTTCCCAGAGGACAATGATCCCAAATGCACATCAAAGCTAGCCTCGACCTCAACCCTACTGAAAATCTGTGGACTAAAAGCTGGGTGTATGCCAATTCTCGCTATCAACTCTGCCAGGAAGGGTGGTCAAATATCCAGGCAGAATTATGCCAGAATCTTGTTGGTGGTTCCCAAAACCCTCCGATCAACATCCAGCTTGCTAAGGGACATTTAATCAAATATCAGTGTGAGGTGTGTGTATAACATTCATGCCTGTGATGAGTGTATGTGACCTTCTGACCACAGCTGTACATACAGAGAGGGAGAGAGAGGGACACACACACACACACGCACATGCATGCTCAGTATCAAGAGATAAGGAACCAAAAAAAGCAGGATAGAGCAGCAAAGCTTCCAGCGAGGTTTGGAAGGAGAGATGAGCTTGACAGCAAGAGAGGCACAACATCTGAGAAAGGCCTTTGAGTTTCAGAGGGAGCAGCAGCAAGGCAGGGGGAGATAAAGAGGGGACAGGATGGACCAAGAAACACTATGAAGAAAACCAGGACAATGAGACAGATAGAGGGGGGACAAAAACAAAAGTATAATTTGATACTAACAGATTCCTACAGTATAAATTCTTCTTGGCAAATTAGATTACAACAAAGAGCAAAGCCCTTCATGTGAGCTCAGCGCCACGAGACGAACACACACATGAGGGGGAGAGGGGAAGCATTCAGACAAAGGATTCCAAGCCCAAAAATCTCTTACTGTAAAAAGCAGAAAATGTAAACTTCTTTTCACTTTAGAAATGTAGCTGCTGAAGTTGCCAGTTTGGACTAAACTACTATTTATATCATTATTGATTTTTATGGCCTTGTCATTCTTGCAAATTCTTGCAAATTGCAGCAAAAGGCTTAAGTATCATCAACCTGTCATCACTGGAGTTAAAGCTGTAGGATCACCATAATTCAGTGGCCTAAAAACAGAAAAACACACGGTACAGCAATAAGCAACACATAAATGAATAAATAATACAAACAGCCTTGTCAAACTATGTCCACTTAATAAATAATTTCTTACCGAGCAAGGCAGCATTGCCAACTTTCAGGTTTTAACTCAAAAATAATGCCTCCTTCCCCACCGGTGCTACATGTTTTTGACAAATTTGCTTATAGGTTTATTTAAAATGATAATGATAACTTATACCATTAAAAGTGTTTTGATTTTTACTGGGCATTTGCAAATACAAGTAATAAGTGAGAGGTGAGACTCCTCCAAACAGCTGGAAGCAGTAAACTGAAGTCCAGTGTTTACTTTTGTTTCATTTACTTTGCAAAATGAATGATAGAAAAGTCATTGTGCACGAACGGTTTTTCACTTATGAACTGTGTGTCCCTGCATTGACTAAGGGCAAGCGAACAGCACTGAGACACATGGAGCAGAGCCTCAAAGCAAGTGTGTCAAGCCAAAAGCTTGACAGTTGGCAAACCTGAGCTCCTGCTGGTAGCTTCAAATATGCACATGAAGAGAAATGTCAGACTATTCCTTTAATATGCACACCGACTAAGTGGAAGTGGGATGTGGAAGGTTGCTGGAAGCCTAAGCCTTTTGCAGCTTTGGCACATGCAGTTGTGGTCTGCATGTGTGAAACAGCCCATGGTAGTCAATGAGCTGGTGTTATAAAGACTTTAATCACCATGGATAAATTTAGCTTGCTTCTCAAAAGTAGGTTTTTCCTCTGAATTCCTGCAAGAATGCCAACAGCTCTGGTAAAAAGCCACTGGCAACTTGAACATTTGTAATTTATTTGATATTCCGAATCAAGCTCTTCTATACACCTGCAGCTCTGTCAAACTGCATGTCACTGTCCTAATTTACCAGGTATTTCACTCAGAAATAACAGAATAATAGTAATACTTTGTCATGTATCTGAGGCTGTGGACATATTCAGCATATGTTATGAAAAAAAGTGAATAAAAAATGACAACGAAGCTTGTTTCAAAAACGTTTTAACAAATCTTTTTTTCCATAAATGAGTCATTATTCAGTAAACTGAGAAAATACCTGGTAAACAACATCCTGTTCTGTGCTGAGGTTTACATGAGGACATTGGCACGTGTATCTGGCAGTCGGAGGCCCACCAGCCCGCCGCCAACCAACACGGATGATGCCAGCAGAATGGGAATGGCCTTGGTGATGCCGACCAGAGAGCCAAAGATCAGGTTGCCCAGCACCGCTGCCAGCTTACACATGGCATTACAGAAGCCAAATCCTGTGCCCCTGCAGACAAAGAAGAGAAGAGGATCAGAAATTGATGTATGTCTTATTTGATAGGGTATATGGAAGCCTTTTCATGTTCTTGTGATCACTTAGACTCTGTTACAGAATCAATCTGAGGTGAGGAATTGGCTCTAGTTAGTTTCAGAATTTTGTGATTATATAATATGTTGTTTAGAAGTTTGTTTTAGGAGTTTTTTTGAGGTTTTTTGGAAGTGTGGCTATTTTAAGCCACACCATGGTGCGTCCTCTGGATTTGCAAGTAGTGTCTTGAGCAGAGGTGGCAAAAGTACTGACATTCTGTAATTAAGTAGAAGTACAAGTACAAGTACTTGTGTTAAAAAAATACTTTGGTAAAAGTCGAAGTACTGGTTCAACTTCTCTACTTAAGTAAAAGTAAAAAAGTACAGGCTCTGAAAT
>JASGAU010251781.1:0-13227 GCA_030220045.1 Australoheros facetus | reverse complement strand
ATATACACAATTTGAGAACATAGCATCAACTACTGTGTAGTCCAGTAAAATCATGCTACATATGCTCAGCAGCCACTTTATATAATATATAATATAAACTTGACAACAGAAGACTAGACAAAGGAAGCTGACACACAGAGGGAATCTAAACATGTGATTAAATGGGGAAGACAAGAACAAGGGGATCAGGAACTTAATACCAATAACTATAACCAAAAACAGAATACAAAAACAACAACAAACTGAGAAGCTAAACTGTAAGGAAAAAACTAATAAACACAACCAGAGACATAACAAAAAACAGAACTTCACCAAAAGAACTCAAAACTGGGCCTCCAGCCCAGGACCATTCAGTGGACAGCTGCGATGACAGAGGACCTCTGGTGGACGGCCACATGGCCAGCGGCAAAGACGAGGGAGGCCTGGTAGTCGGCGCCAGCAGTGAAGACCCTCAGGCGGCATGGCACGTGGCCAGCATCGACAAATGCAACTGGACACTTCGAGCGACTTAGGCGCTGCAGACGCTGAAGACACAGGTGGAGGCACTGCAGACGACGACGACGACTGGGGCTGCTGTGCAGGGCACACAGCCGTCTCCTCCGACAACAATGTGGACAGGCTGATCTGCTGCGTCAGTGACGACAAGGATGGAGTAATCCGCTGCGGCAGAGGTGAGAGAAAGAGCCAACACCCGGGGTTGTACCTGTTCTGTCAGAGCTCTTTCCAAATCTGGGACCCTAGGGTCTTGTCATAGGTGAGGATTATTCTTCACAATGGCATCCACCGCATTCAACCCAATAAACAGAGTCTGGAGGTTTGGAGATTTGGTGATGCGGGTGAAGATCGCGAACGCCCTGTCCAGATCCTCGCAGCAAAGCATTAAGTCTGCTGGGTCCATATTCTGCTCACGCTGTTCTGTCATGATTAGCTGTGTAGCAGGCGAGACCTGGACCTAAAATGCAGGACTCCAGACAGAACTTAATTTTGCTTCAGCTTTATTGCTGCAAAAGTAGAGCTGGATGTGGCCAGCAGCACAAAACAGAAAACTCACTTTAACTAACTGACTAACATGAGAGCACACTGCTGGAGGAAAACCAACGAAGCGACAAAGGGCAAGGGAAAACACAGACAATATACACACAAACGAGGTAATGAGAGGAGAATGGAAACATCCGGGGAGAACAGGTGAACAGACTATTGCTAACGAGACAATACTAAACACAACACACACAGAACAGGGGACTAGCTAAATAAAACGTCTGGGTTGAGAGTGTATGTTTCTATTCGCTTTCAACTGAGGTGCGATTTCACTGGCCACACACTTTAATGCAAATCTGAAAAAAACATTAAAGCGATTTGACTGAGAGAGTTCTGAGTGACGCACGCAAAAAACGGTTTTGATGAGTTGTCAGAGTCAAATGCATCATCATAATGATAAAACGTCATTAGTAGTGAAGCATGCGTAGAAACAATAGCGGTATGTATAAATACAATGAGAAATACTAATGTGGGTGCGGAAATGCATTATGTCCCTTTTATGAGAACTGCATTAAGAGTAAGAATGATATTCCTGATGTGAAAATAGAATCAAAGCGATTGAGGAAAAACCATAATAGCTTCTGCACTTTGTTCTCTATCAACATGAAAAATTATGACTGCAGTGCTACAAGAACAACTGTACAGAAAATGGAAATTGCAGACACATTTATACTACACAAACATTCAGTATTCAAAACTCTCCAACTACGTCATTTTCTAATAATGTTATGAAGACATTTTTATAAGGAAGTGGAAGTGGGATGTGTGCAGGCAGCTGTGTGTCTGTGTGTTGAGAAACCTTCCTCCAAACCCTCTAGTTGTGTTGGCTGTGGTGCTGCTTTAGGGTCCAAAGCCAGAGAGCCCCCCCACCCCCACCCCCACACCGTAGCTGGGGAGATGAAATGTTGTGTCAGATTTAAATAGATGTGTGCGTACGGCTGCGCTCCTGCGGGGGCAATCTGGGAGCCCTTTATCACCTTCCCGAGCTGTTGAGCAAAAATAATGCCCCCTCTGTTATCCTCATCACTGACGCTCTGAGCACGTCTGAGGGGATATCCTGTTGGCGAACTAAACGCATTCATCCTGCTTGCGGCGGTTTTGGTGACACAAGATTTACAAAATGTTCCACCCACTTCCACTTACCTCTTTACAATACTCTGTATATAGAGTAATGGCCCTTAGATCCTCTGTTATTTCATATAATTGGATTCTCAAAGTGGGGCCAACTTTAGCAGGGCTAACTTAGAGACTAATAGTGCTGTTTTTGGTTACTTTAACTTGCAGGCTTTTAAGGACACGCTAGACTTTATGTAACCAGAGGAAAAACAAGCTGAGTTAATGTAATGTTCTATGTATGTCCTGCATTCATAGATAAACTGTGAGCATCGCATGTTTATTTCTGTGAACATTAGACACCCTTTTTAGGCTTGACTTTCAAGCCATAAACCATTATTTGCCCCAAACAGTTAATATTTAAAGCATTAGCTTTTACCTAATAACAGTAATTTGTGTCCTGACCTTAAAGTTATGTCATAAATGTTTCAATAATTTGCCACTTCAATATTAAGCAACTTCCAATGCTTCCAATGAAGGGAACAACCTACGCACTTGAATATGAAGGGTAGGTTTAGAGAGCAGATTACTCAACATCCAACTCAATGACTTGAGCAAAGTTTGAAAACCACTATGAAACAATTCTGTGGGCTGGGTAAGGAGGAACCATTAAGTTGCTGAAGTAATTCAAAACATCCACTAACCATAATACACTGTGTGGTTTACTGATTTCTGGAAAAGTGAAGTACTTAAAAACAATTGGATTTGAAAAATGTCATCCTCCTCTTCATTCCTTCCCTCTCTGTGGCAACAGGCTCCACCATAGGACAGAAATACCAGGACAAATGCAGAGTGAATTTCTTATTTTGTAGCAAAAAAAAAATGGAAATAAATAAAAATATGGGGTTATATCCTGCTATCACAGCTTGACCCTTTTGTCTGACCCAAACCGCACTTGTGGTAAAACTCCTGTCATACCAGCAAAAGCAATGACATTAACATTAGAAACCAGAGGAAGCCCGGTTGCAGGCCACCCAAGTTTTCCAGGGGTCTAGAGAGCCAGGGAAAGTATATCTTGGACAAGTCGCTGGACTACCCTTGCATTTCCTATTATTAATTTTACGCAGGCGACCAACCCACCTCTGTAAATCATACCTGTGGTTTAGGCAGGGCATATGGGTCTCTTCTCTCTCTTCCCTCTAATTCACAATGAGTTCTGCTCATTGTCTGTCTTTCTCTGCGTATCTGCTTATCCATCTAGTTATCCCCGAGATTAGGCTTGTCACTTACAATACAGCGCATACACATGACGTAGTCCTGAAATGCTGACATTTGGGTTCCGATTTTAAAAGCTCTGGACAAGCCGAAAACACCGTTTATCCCTTGGCACGTTAGTGTTATTGCAGCATCGGAGCTTCTAAAGAGAGGAAACTGCGGTGAGAACTGGCGACTCTGTTCACCCTTTGGTCTTCATGTTAAGCAGGGGAGACATATCGAGTATTACCCTCTCAACTCGACAGACACGCAGTTAAACAGCAAGGTCGGGCAGGAGGTTCTCTGCAGAGCGAGTATTTGCTGGAAGGTTCAGACTTAACAGTGTAGGAGATTATTTTATTTCTGCATGAAAAAGACAGAAAATGAGCAAAAAGTATAAAAATACAACCTATTTGTATCAGTTCTTACGCTTACTGATTTATGATGCCTGGAGGAATTTCAGGGCTGTGAGAGGTATTTTTTCCCTTTTGCAGGTCAGGAGTGAAGCCAGGCACACAATATAAAAATACATTTGATATTCAATGGCACATGAAAGCAGAGTGGTCACCTATCACTGTGTGTCATACACGAATGAAAACCCTTAAAATATATCACCCATTATTGGCACTCATCTCATAGAACAAAGACTTTTATTCTGACAAATTTAAACAGCAGTTTGGCCCACACATAACTAACCCTCCCTCTGAGTTAAATGGATGGCGTCTCTGTGCTGTCCACTATTTATAAAAATCTGTTGAGTGGAAACCACACAGGGACTATCATGTACATCTTTTGTTTAGTACAGTAACTTCATTCATTCACCTTTTGTTATTCCATATGCCTTAATCCCATTTGCAAAAATTTGATTTTTATCTCCCCGGTGTGTTAAGTCCTGCTGTAGGAAGGGAGGGAGAAACGGCCTGTGAAAGCTCAAGTGACTGCTGGAAACGTTCATTTTTAAGTTTCTGGCATGTTCACTGTGAGGATGTGGCAGCTCCCACTGTGACGCATTTACTTAACGGGTGTCCATCAGAAAGCAACTGTAAGGTATAATAATTGGAGAGCTGTGAGGTAATATAAGAGGGGTAATGAGTTGTGCAGAAAAATGATCATTTCAAATGACAGCGCACTGAAAACAACACTAAACATCGGCTGCTGAAAGGACCTTGACTTGAGTTCTGTGCTTGAGAATAAATATGAGGTACTTGCAGTCTACATAGAAGATGTTATCAGTTTATAAACAGCCTGCAGGCAATTTCCAGTATCTTGTTAAAACATTATGATACATTATAGATTATCAGCAGTATAAAAAAATTCTTAAAATGAGCCCCACTTTTACAAGTTGCATCATCAAAGTGATACACAGTATACATTAGTGTGTCATTATAGATTATACTTTTTCATAACAACACTCTGAAATTCTGCACACTAAGTACACTTTTGAACTTCTACATAAATAAAAATTGGACTTTTTTTTTTTTTTGTCAATACTGTGGTTTTTGCCCCTGAAGTGAGCAATAATTTGAATTCTTAGAAAACTGGGTACCACTTTGTTTTTTTTGGCTTCACTGAACAAACCCAACAATTGCAATAACTAAACAATCACTGTGGGCGGCACAGTGTTGCAGTGGTTAACACCGTCACCTCACAGCAAGACCTTCCTGAGCCCAAATCCACTGGCCGACTGAGGCCTTTCTGTGTTCTCCCAGTGTCCAGGCACTCCAGCTTCCTCCTCAAACACATAAGCTAACTGGTGACTTTAAATTGGCCGTAGGCGTGAGTGTGAATGGTTGTTTCTCTCTGCGTTATCAAATGGTATGAATAAACACTCATATAGGTTTTTTGTTTTGTTTTGTTTTTTCTACAGTGCATGACATATAGGAATGATTCCACTTTGTGGCTCAGTCACACTAGAGTCAAAATAGAATGGCAAACTCGTTACTAGGAAAAATCAGCAGTTGCCCAATGATTGTGTTCACATTCAGCAAATGATTGCAAGTAGTTGCAGTGACCAACTGGTCAGCCAGACAGATTGCCACTGCACTGCAATCCATCTGAATCAATGTGGACCAATGAAGTCACCGATGACAGATCTCTTTGCAACAGGGGACTTGACTCAGCTGGTTGCATTCTGATTATATTCTTGAATTAAAGCAAGGTTTCCGAGCTCCTGTGTCATGTAGTTAAATTTTCATCATGCAGCAACTACATCACTATTTGTGGAGGAATTTTGGAATTTCTTTTTCAAATCTATGATGTTCTGGCAGTTAATGTAAATTTCTGTGTATGTAGATAGCACCAGATTCACAACAGATGGCAAGAGATTTTCTGTTTCTGCAGATTTATCACAGTTGATTGCTGTATTATCACAATTAACAACTTCACCCATTCAATCACAAATTGATAGCAGACCAACTCCATCCACCAAAGTTGCTGTGAAGACAACACAGCGTGTGGTTGCAGACCTCGTCCCGGTCTTTAAAGCAACTGTTTCAAAGGCAACAAGAATCTGTTGCACATGGTTGCAATAATTTTGGTTGTACAATAGTCTAACCCCTGTTTTTCACCTGTCAACATAGAAAAATAGGCACCTGTGGTTGGTCCTAGATTTGCTAACTAACACGTTCTGGTACCACCAAAATTGCTTGCATTTCTACTATGCCCTATAGCTTGGCAGAGAAGATTTATGTGGTGGTGCATTTGGACATTACAGTTACTGCTGATGGTCTGTAAGTACCTTCAAGTTGTAAACTAGCCGGTTGTTAAACCAAAGTGTCTACTTTTCTATGTCCCCGCATGTTAAACGCAGAGTACATAACATGTGTGTAAAGGCTCTGGAGTTGTTTATAAAGGCATTTTGAGCTGGGATGACTTTAGTGATGTAACTACTCAACTATGATTAGTGAAGCAATACATAGGCATGTTTTTTCTTCACTCAGTATTGTGTAATGACACAACCAATGAAGGTAACTATGGTTTATTTTATAGGCACTCAAGTTAAGCAGAGGAATTTGCAGCAGGCGAGTTTCAGTTCACAGAACAGGAGCACACTTCTGTCAAAGAGATGTAGATTAATCCTTGTTGCCAGTGTTATATTGAAGATTTATTCAGGTTATTTTTGGACTCTTACTTGAACTTCTTTGTGGAGCAGGCAGTGAAGAGGGTGACTGGCCAGAGTTTTCTCAGGAGGTAAAGAGACAGTAGAGGGTGGACAGGCAGGCGAGTTTCTTGGTAAATAACAACACAGACAGGAACAGACCAGCTCAGCACCACAGGTGAGAAATTTCCACAGAAAAGGCACTAAAGCCTACAAGGTGGGTTGTATGACCAAGACAACAAGAATATGGCAAAGAATGGGAGCTCAAGCTGGTAGGTAATGAACTGATGAGGAACAGGTATGTTGGCTGCAGATGCCACCAGTGGGTGGAGCTTAGGGCAGGACCTGCCCATCTCTACTTGGGAGCAAAGGAGAAGAAGGAGGGAGAATAAAACCCTGACCAGCCCCAGACCATCAGAAATGAGGCATTAATATTTGAAGTAACTTGCTCAACACTGCGTAACTACTACTGTATACAATCACCTTCACATGCAGTAGTGGAGTTTCAATTCTAAAATTAATATGCTTCATTTTTCTGCCTTAGCCCTTATAATTTATATCATGCTACTTGAAGCAACTTTAGCTAATATTCACACTGAAGAAATGCAGCATTTTTAATGTTTATATGTATTATGACTACTTTCAAAAAAACTACTTCTTCAGCCACTGCTTAATACTCAAACAATAAAAATTCCTTCTTTTAACACTCATACATAATTCATATCTTTGTTGACTTAGTGAGCGCTTATGTTTAAATGCTAACCAGTGGGAAACTTCAGCTTAAGGACAGCTGGACTCATAAAGATGGACCTACTTGGAATGTGCCAGTAAAGCTGAGCAGTGCAGAGTCTGTGTGAATGTGTTTAGATTCAGTGTCATCTGAGTGCATTAGGTAGAATGTAAACACACACAGCAGACATTTACTGAAGCCAGTCTGCATACTTACTTGTGAAACAAACAGGCGGCCGCTGTAGCTGCGTGCAAACCTTGAGTCGATTGATTTAAACATTATGAAGCTTTTGTGCGCTGAGGGGCTGAATGGAACTGCACTGTAGTGCCCAAGTCATCATCTCCTTGAGTCTCCAGACAGACAGCTCAAGGAATTTTTAAACAAATTTGCAGAAATCCATCATATCAAAACCGTTTTAGGTTTTATTTGGGCCTCTGGTATCTCTCATCTCTTTTGGAACATGACAGTAATTACAGCCATCAAGGTGCTTGTCTGGAGCCATCGGCCAAGAGTGTGGAGACTGCTTCTCCTCAGCTGGTCTAACTCGGACGCCTGACATCACCGCTCCGTTTGTTTTAACAGGCCCTGAAGTATGTAATGGCGATAATTGCAGACAGGCCAGATTTATTCGGAGTCGTTGCCCTGGTCTAATTCATACATTAAGTTAACAGTTGCTGGGAGGATAATCCTATAAACAAGGTAAAGCATTAGCCAGAGGAAAGAATGTGTGGATAAACTTAGGTTGTGAAATGGTCAAGAAGGGAGTTCTCCTGCCCTGTCCTAAACCATATCAGTGATACATGTAATAACTTTAAAGGCCCACTAAATTTAAGCGTGAAGTTCAGTTTACTTAGCATGAGGAATACTGCTCTGCCTGTGAAAACACTTATATAACATCTTCTGTAACCTGGATTTTATTTTTTCTTCCTGTATCAGTGGGGTCATTTCAGTTTAAATCTGAGACTTTTGGATTTTAAACAAAAGCTTCCTGCATTATAATTTGAAGCCACAAACTCTTAAACTCCATTATGAGAACTTTGAAGTTGTCCCATACCAAATCAGGATATGTAGGTCACCACTGCTTTAACTCTGGTGATCTGTGCCATAAACACCAGGAATTTCTAAGAGGGGAACCCCTACAGACTACATCCTTATATGAAAACTTTTTAAGATAAAGCACAAATCTTACATGTATTGTCCTGTCACACTCAGTTTCTGGCAGAGTAAAACTTCTTTATACAGCAGGTCAGAGGAGATTATGTGATCTTATCTTTTTATTGGTTTAGCTGTTTATTAGTGGATTGGTCTGCATTATTGCAACGTGAACATTTGAAAGTGAAAAAGTGAAACAAAACGGAACAGTTGTCCTCTAAAGACCCTGTAAAACTATTAGGATCTTAAATCTGACAGCAAAATCAGAATGATAGCAATGTGAATGCAATATTTCAGGAAAAGATCCTCTGTGCACAGTGGATTTCCCTGTATTTCCTGGACACTGAACACTGGACTGCTGGAGGTTAAGTACCTCAGTAAAGGGCACCCTGATGGTTGCACTGCATTCAGGCTGACGCATTAATCACTTGCTTTCCCAGCCATATTTTTGTGAACCAGTCCAAAGCTTTGAACTGGCAAACATCCAGTTCCAGAGCGGAGACTTCTGGCGCAACTTCACCTACTTCCAATGTGAGAAGAACAAACATCAAAAGAGGTTGAAGCTCCAGCAACACTTTATTGCTCAGGCAACGCTTTAAATAGCATACATGTTGGAGGAGAAAAAATGTTTCTAGTAGAGAACATTTTAAAACCTAAAATCATATACAAATGATATACAGTCCCATGAAAAAGTATTTGCCCCCTTCCTGACTTCTTATTTTTTGCATATTTGTCACACTTAAACGTTTCAACTCATCAAACAAATTGATGAAGCTGGAGCTTCATCCTTTTTGAACATCCAGCAGTTCCATCCATATCAACATGTAGTAACATAGACAGAATTTATGGTTATTTTGCTTTATGGTTGAATTCACGAAGATCAGATTACACGAATAAGTAGCACAGACTGACAAGGCGCCAAGAACTGCAAACGTAGTACACTCGCAGAAAAGCAGGTGTAATTAATTTCAGTCCTGTTACCTTTGTGTGTCATCTACAAGCAGCTTCTGTGATCTAAGTTTAATAAAAAGGGAAAGAAAATCTTATTAACAAAAAAGTAAGACTAGGAAACTTTTTGTTGGATGTCTTGTTGAGGACTCGCTCGTAAACGCTGCCTCGTTGGTAACAGTAGGACAGAAAACACAGCCGAGTGGGACTTGGCAGCATTTCTCCACAGTGTTCCATGAGTAGTGAACTGTGCTCCAGTTTCATGCTTGTTTGACAATGTTGTCACCCTTTTTCCTCTTAAATATGAAACACTAAACACATGTGTAAAAATTATGGCATTTTAACAGCTATTAAATGAAAAGACAAATTATTTTTCTGCATAAAAAGAGTTGACTGATTTGCAGCCCTCATTACGTAGGTGTTACTCTATTAGGTTTCATGGTATTATGTCTAATGATGTCAACTTTTCCTTCTTGCGAATGGGCTCATTCAAAGGGGAATGGCACAGCTAAATCAAGATTATACTCTTCATAATGATTCAATAAAACACGGGCCCAGAAAGAAAAAAGTCACCTCTGGAGAAAGAAACGCGTATAACATCAACAATGTGCTGCGAATTGTGAAATGAAATAAGTGAACTCTAGTCCCACTGCTTCTGCCCGACTCCCATTCATCAGCTTTCAGTCTCCACTAAAAGCGGGCTTTACAGCCGGTTGGCGCTCCTACTCTAAAATATGTCCTACTGGATGGACACAAGTGTCGATGAGGTGGTATTTCTCAGGCCCCTTGTCTTTCCGTTATCGCAGGATGTGGAGCTGGGAAGAGTGAGGGAGCAGAGTGGGGAGGACTGGAGCCCTAAAGCATGATTTACTTGACCTTGCTGTGCTGGAACTCACAGCCAGAACCTCATTAATTCCCAGGGTCATTCTGTTCGGACATAAATTGGTAAAAATCGGAACGCGTGGATGACTTCCAGACATACACGAAGAATTATGAAATCTCTGGCCTTACCCCAACCTCCCTGACTCTCCTCGTACCCACTCCAAAACCAAAAGGCGAGGTGTAAATCAAGCTGGTCTGCTTGGAGGAGTCACCTAATCCCGATCGAAGGGAGGAGGCCAATGGAACATTTTGTGCTTATTAGGCAGCAAATATGCTGTTGTTTTATGTGATTATCAACAGTGAATGATTTTTTTTTTTTTTTTGCTCCCATCCTTTCTGGAGCCTTGGCCTGTCTTTTGTTTGGGAAAAAGAAGCTGGAGCAACAGCAGGGCTGAGAGGGAAGTCCAATAAATTACACTAATGCACACATTTAAAGGGGCTCATATTCCCTCTGGCCTGTTATCAAGACTACTCCAGTGAGAATGTAAACTACCTCTTTCTGTCCCCCTCCCTAGACCCAATATTTAATGTTATCATCCTGTAAAACAGCTCAGCTGTTTATGTTATCGCAAATAAAGGCAGATTATTTCAGCTTTTTCTCACTATTTTATATTGGCTCCAGATTAGTCAGGCAAATAGTTGTCTAATGGTGCTGCTGTGCTCATTAATTCAAGAAGATAGACCCAGAATTGTATAAACACAGCTGAGTCAGGGCTGGTGAATCACACCTTCAGTTTATAAAGGGCGGCTGAGGGTGGGGGTGGGGTGGGGTGGGGGGTGCTCTATATGAGCCCACACAAGCTAAGCTGTGGAAAGGAAAACAAGCATAATCCCGCTGATAAAAGCAGGATTGTTTCAGCGTTTATTTGGACATGCAGTGCCTGGCTGAGGTTAGACCCTAATGAGACAGCAGCCTGTCCAGAGTGGATTCATCACTGCTGGATCGGGGTTATCGCCCTCTGCCGTGCCCCACTACTTTTAATCAGGCTCCTCTCCGGTCACTCCCTATCAGCAGCAGTCCATCTCTGGAGCCGTCAGCATCTATCAGGAGCTGCAGACAGGCTCAGGGAGCATGGCTGAGCGGTGCATTAGTAAATTATTGCTTTGTGGTTTAGCTTTAGTGTCTGTCATGTAACAGAGCCCATGTTAAGTTAACATACACAATACACATGTTTGCACACGAGCATGTGTGTATTTGAGACATTTATTTATAGGAGAACTGATAGAGATGAGATACTGTGGTAAAACCAGCAGCTTTAGTAGCTACGTGCTATTGAACCCGACAGAGCTGCGAGTCAAAAACACACAAGAGCAACATCTTTCGAAGTTGCTGCAACCCAGAACAAAAACTGCAATAACTCTGAGAAGTTTGTATTAGTAAATTCCTGACTAAATACAAATATAAGAGGACTATCACTTTAAATCTCAGCCTATGTGGCTGCAACACATTTCTCCACTCAAGGCAAATTTAAATCCTATCCTCCACAGTCATAATGTCTGTGTGTGTATGTGTGTGTGCGTGCATGCTGTTCGATTAGTATAACTCACAAGGTGATTTAGTGTTGTTAGTGTTACTTGCTGCCATGAGGTGACCCACTCCCACCTCATCAACGCGCCCCCACAACCCCAAACATGCACATTAAAGTCACAACAGCTTTTAGTCTTGTTTCGTGATGATAACGACACGACTGTGCAGATCACGGCTTGCATCTTTGTCTGAAAGAATAAATAAATAAATATTTTTTTTTCTCTCCTACCTCCGGTCAAGTAAAATACACAAATATCAGGGTGTGAGAGGGCATCTTAAATCATTCATTGTTAATGTTTACACCAGTTAAGCCAATGATCTCCATCTTGAGACAGTGATAAGTGATAGAGCAGGGTGAGTCGTTACCATTACTTCTCTTTGGGAGTTTGCTTATTGCAAAAACATCAGTCAGACGACGTGTTCTGAGTAATTGGTCCTAAGGGAGAATTCCCTTGGAAGTAAAAGAACAATGAAAATACATATTACCTTTACTTTCATTTACCTTTTTTCCCTTCTTTTTTTTCAGCTTTTCATGGTCACAAAAGACAGTGTCATCTTTACTCAGGTGCCACAGAGATGTCTACAGAAGATATGGTCTGTGTTGCAAGATGAGGGCCATTGGACCGTGAGAAACCTGTTGCTGGGTGAAGAAAATGCACTTACACTTTGGTCAGAGTAGTGGTTTTTAGGCAGTAAAGGGAAGTCTTTACCATCTCTGCAAAAGCAATGAACCTGTAAATGTGCAAGCCTCCATATCTTGTGCAAATTTAAGTAAATACATAATCCATTTTCCCAACTTTTCTTAATTGTGTTTGATACAAAACCAACAAAACTTTTAACCAGTCCCTGAAATTTTAGATAGATCGTACTTTAAACAACAAGTAGAACTGCATAATTTTATTCTCATTAGATAGGCCTGTGGAGCCTGTTTTATACTCTTTGATCAAATGTGTAAGACAGGAGGTGTTTTTTTTTTTAATCCATCCATTTTCTTAAATGTGTTTCCAGTTCAGGATTGCAGGGGGGGATGGACCCTATCCCAGCTGTTTTTGGGCGAGAGGTGGCATACACCCTGGACAGGTCTCCAAACAGTCACAGGCCAAACAAACGTTCACACTTATACCTATGTATCACCAATTTAGATTCTCCAATATAATTGAACAAGGGCTGTTCAGACTGTGGGATGATCCGGAGCACCTGGCGAGAGCCTACGCAGGTACAGAGACAACAGGCAAACTCCACATAGAAAGGCCCTAGCTGGCCGAGAGATTCAAAACCACCATGAAGTGACAGTGTTAACCACCGCACCACTCTGCTGACCAACAGGAAGTAGAACTCAGTATTTCTGTTATACCATACAAACCCATTCACTCTCAGTCCCAGTGTCTAAAATACTGATGGTTGGTCAGGACCAGTGAGAGTCATGAGTCATTGGCCAGCAACTTAGCCAAGCCAAGCCAACTTTATTTATATAGCACTTTAAAAACAGCAAGTGCTGACCAAAGTGCTTAACATTAAAACACAATAAAATATGAAAACAGTAAA
>JASGAU010251610.1:0-10111 GCA_030220045.1 Australoheros facetus | reverse complement strand
CCCCCCCCCCCCCCCCCCCCCCCCCCCCCCCCCCCCCCCCCCCCCCCCCCCCCCCCCCCCCCCCCCCCCCCCCCCCCCCCCCCCCCCCCCCCCAGAGCCTATCCCAGCTGGCATAGGGTTAAAGGCAGTGCACACCCTATACAGGTCGCCAGCCTGTTATAGGGCTAACACAGAGAGACAGACAACCATTCACACCTATGGGCAATTTTGAATCACCACATAACGTAACCCCAGTTACTGCATGGCTTTGGACTGTGGGAGGAAACCCACACAGATACAGGGAGAACATACAAACTCCACACAGAAAGACCCAGGCCAAGGCGGATTCAAACCCAGACCTTCTAGCTGTGAGGCAGCAGTGCTAACCACCATGCCACTGTGCTACAATCAAAGGTGTCCTTTAAAAAAAGAAAATTGTATCAAATCGTAGTGGCATAATGAATGGATGGCGCAATAGAGTCAGTTCTTTTAAAGCCTGACGAATTTGAAATTATGACAAATATTATGACTTAATAAATAATAGCTGATCAAGGATATAATTCTCTCTGTCTTTACTATACATAATTCCAGGATGTTTAATATCTACAGTCAGATGTCTCTGAATGAACCATGAATATCTTGAAGGAGTTAGGTCGAGTTAGGTCGGGTCCTGTTGTCCAGCTCTTGATCCCACCCATGAATATGACAGCCGTATCAGTGTTACTTCAGTTGTTTTGACAGAAGAGTCTCGTTCAATTTCACTTTTTTCCTTCAAAGTGTGGTCCGTGTCTCTGCCTGTTTTATAAATTTTTTTAAAGGCCAGTCTTCTTTGATTTGGGAGACAAGGCTATCATCGTTACTGCAGTCTGAAGTGACCCGACTAAGCATTATTCTTGATTAACTTTTGGCTTAGGGGTCAGACTCAGTGTTATTGCTCTTTTGCTAACAGGTAAAGAAGTGTGCATAGATCCAGGTCACATTCTGTGGTTCAGTCAGGCATGGTTAACACAGCACTGTTAGAGGAATGTTTGTTTCATAGTTTGTGACAGTTCTTAAAGTATGAGCCTGTCTTTGAACCATTTGAACCAATTTGAATTGTTTGAACCTTGGGAGCTCTGTGATGCTTCACTTGGTGTATAGAGAGTGTGCAAAGCTTACTTTACTTTGTATTTAAAGGCAAAGGAAAAGGTGAAGAAAACAACTAACATGCATCAGCTGTTGGCTCTACATGTTACCTTTCTCGTCAATGACAGAGATCTGTCCGGCTCCTTTTGTTCGTTAGTGAAATCCAGAGTCTCCTAAACACGTGAAATTTGTCTTCACCCCCCTTCAACGCAGTAGTGGCCAACACCTTCAAGTAATCAATTTCAAAGCGGTGACTGACGAGTTGAGGCATGAAAGTTGGTGAGAAATGTTGCAAGGCCAGCAGGATGTGTTTACACGTTCCTGTGTTTTCAAAATGACACTGTGCTGAATTAAGTGTGAAGAGTAAGAGCTGTCTGGAGCTTACAGTCTTCTCTTCAAAGCAAACAAGTGGTGTCTGCCACACTGGTATATTATCTAAGAGAGGCATCTCTAGATTAAAAACTAATTTGCTTCATTCATAAAAAAATACAATAAAAGAATGCTGATGAGATGAAACAGAGGATGCTGAAATAACTCCAGACAGAATTACTGCCTACATATTCATGGATTAGAATTGAATTAAAAACTCAAACATATAATCAATTCAAATATTTTAATGAGCTGATCAAAAAAAAACTTGACTTTCAAGACATAATGTGTACATGAAAGAGTGAACTTTATGAAAAAGCAGTGGTGAATCAGGATACACTAATACTACCATTAAAACGTAAAAAATTGCATTTTCTGCACACGAAAGACAATTAGTGGCCAACAGTGCAAGCCTTTTACCTCTACAGTAAATCAACGTCACTGTGGAAACATTGTATGGGACTTCAGACTGTGTCCCATCATACTGTTCCCTGGTTGAATTTCTGAACAATGAGTCCGGGAATTATCTAGTTTTTACTGCACATTATTTCCTCCAATTGCGACGGTGTCTCCTAGAATCAGTGAGGTGATATACTTACACATCATTTCACCTCTCTTTATGGAATTAGCATGCAAATGAGTCCAAATCAGTTTCACACTCTGCGACTAAATCAGGTCACATTGGGAAGAAAGCAAAATGGTAAAGAAAGAAAGAAAGAACGAAAGAAACCGTTCTCCCACGGTGCTCGGTGAAAGAGAAACCCATTCATAGCTGCATTAATCATGGGTGGCAATAAAGAATGGCTCTGAGGCGGCGCTCGGAGAGAGGGAGAGTGCGGGAGAGACAGGGAAAAGAGAAGCATTGAAACGGTCTTATTCGTTAACTGGATCTGCCTGAATACAAACTGTCTGCTTTCCCTTTGGAGTTGTGTCCTCTGTGATTGAGGTCAGTGCAACTTAAACATCTGCTAAAGGTACCTGTAAGTGATGCAGTTGTATTAACTCTCCCCACACCTTTTTATTTTCTCCAGATCCCCTATTTGAATCTACACTGCTTCTAACATTTGTAGTTGATTGAAAGTATTAAACAAAATTCAAAGTTAACAGCTGAGATCTGTAATTAAAGTTGGCTGTTTGAAAATAGGCTATAGCTTTGACTGGCAGGTTTATTAACTTGATCCTCAGTACCTGTAGCTACAATTTGATAATGAAATTTGCCACCATCTTTTTATGTAGAGTTATTTCAGAGAACTGTGTTTTGTCTGTGATAAGACCATCTGGGCCAGACTGAAGAAGGTGCATTCAGAGACAAGACGCCGTGTTGATAACATTTTTTTGAACCAGCTAGAAGGTCTGGGTTCGAGTCCACGTTGGCCCGGGCCTTTCAGCGTTGAGTTTGCATGTTCTCCCCGTGTCTGCGTGGGTTTTCTCTGGGTACTCCGGTTTCCTCCCACAGTCCAGGGTAGGTTACATTAATTGGTGATTCTGAATTGCCCATAGGTGTGAATGTGATTGTGAATGGTTGTCTGTATCTCTGTGTTAGGCTGGTGACTTGTACAGGGTGTACCCTGCCTCTCGCCCTATCACAGTTGGGATAGGCTCCAGCCCTCCTGCGACCCTGAAGAGGATAAGCAGTAGAGAATGGATGGATGGATGGATCACTATAGCTGTTTGATCATAATTGCTGTGCTACCTGCCACATTTTGAGACCATATAGCTTGTCAAGCCTCTAATTTCACTTCTAATATTAAGTCTTGTGCATTGAAAATGACAGTTTAACATCCGTACTTAAACATCAAACACCACCACAGTATAATGGCAGTAAAAAAAGCACCTATAAAAGCTCTTCAAGGCTAAAAATTGGTAGGTGGTCCCTTCTCCTTTAAGGCCAGCTTAACTTTTTGCCGGTGCTCGCATGAAGCTGTACTTGTGAGTGTGAATGCAAAGTAAAGTAAATGTGAGTATGGACCTACCTGGCTTGAGATGTGCATAATGGCATGTACCGCTTATGACTCCTTAAAACAGTCACAATTCATACAGACAAAAAGGGAAAATGTAGGTATTAAATGTGCAGAAGATGTAATTAGAAAATCAGGAGTTACAATAAAACAAGCATTTGGCCTCGATTTGTACTACTGTGTGACCTTGGTGTACCCTTTTTAAATTTGGTCCTGCTGTGTTGTGAGTCATAAAATAAACTCTGTCCCTCAGTATGCTGTCACTTATGTCATCACTTAGAATTTCGATGCATTCACCAAGCCAGCTCATTAGCTACTGCTATTGTTTGAAGACCAGCATGACATTAGCATTTAGATGTGCAGAGAGCCTCACCTGCTGCTGCTGTCATTGTTACAGTGTGCAGGGAAATTCACATTGAGTAAATTTATTTTCTTCGCTGCTATTCCATAAAGCAATGCTGTCTAGAAGATGCAGAGGTAAATGTTATTTTTTTTCTCCATAATGCATCCTAGTGTTGTTATTCAAGCATGATAAATGTGAGTCAGGCTGATTCTGTATTGCATTGCAGTGCAGTACTAGCCTCTGGGCCATTATTTCTATAGCTGTGCATGTTTGTTGATAGGCAGCACAGATTATTGTTCATCATTTGTGTGATAAAGCTGAAGGAACATAACCAAATGGTTGTTTTATCTATGTTGTCAGACTTGCTTTGTGAGAAGAGCATGAAAAAGGGAGCATTAAAAAAAAACAAGAAAAAAACAAGAAAAAGAAAAAGTGGAAGGGAGAGTGAGAGTGAGAGTGAGAGTGAGAGGAAAAAACATTTAATTCTGAAACCTTTTCATAAAAATGGGGCCAGTAAGCTGGCAGCTTTACTTACAAAGGATTTTTCTCCATACCTGATTATCAAACATGTTAATTCTCAGTGAGAATTAATTGTGTTTAATCCTGATGGATTCAAATTGGAGGCCATTTGACTACAGTAAACTCACTGTGATGTTCAAGAAACCAGTTTGAGATCATCTGAGCTTTGTGACATGGTGCCATATCCTGCTGGGAGCAGCCATCAGGGGATGGGTACACTGTGGTAACAAAGGGATGGACATGGTCAGCAACAATACTGTAGTACTGTAGAGTAGGCTGTGGCATTTAAATGATACCCAGTTGGTACTAAAGGGCCCAGAGTGTTCCAAGAAAATATCCAGCACAGCATTACATCACTACCAGTAGCCCAAACCACTGATTTAAGGCAGGATGGCTCCATGGTTTCATGTTATTTACACTAAATTCTGATCCTACCAGGCAACAGTTTTCCAATCTTTTGTTGTCCATTTTTGGTGAGCTTGTTCAAATTGTAGCCTCAGTTTCCTGTTCATAACCGACAGGAGTGGTCTTCTGCTGCTGTAGGCCATCTGACTCAAGGCTGGATGTGTTGTGCGTTTGGAGATGCTCTTCTGCATGCCTTGGTTTTAATGATGCAATGTTGTTAGCATCGCCTTCCTATCAGGTCAAAGCAGTCTGGCCATTCTCCTCTGACCTCTGGCATCAACAGACCATTTTTACCCAGAGAGCTGCTGCTCACTGGATATTTTCTCATTTTTAGATCATTCTCTGTAAACCCTAGAAATGGTTGTGCAGGAAAATTCCAGCAGATTAGCAGTTTCTGAAATATTCAGACCAGCCCCGCTGGTGCCAACAACCATGTCACTTTCAAAGTCGCTTAAATCACCTTTCTTCCCCATTCTGATGCTCGTTTCAAACGTGATCTTGACCTTGTTTACATGAGCTACTGTTATGCAATTGGCTGAGCACACATTTGCATTAACGAGCAGTTAAACAGATGTACCTAAATGAAGTGGCTGGAGAGCATACATATAACAAAAGTATTTAAGGGTGAAATTATTGATACTAAATTCACAGATAGGGTGGGGTTAGAAGGTTTAAAAAAAATGATTTCCTACTATTTTTTCTTATGTATAATACACAGGTTTGTTGCTCAAAACAGGCCCATTCTGAGCCATCTATAATCCATAACTCTCATCAATAATTTTGTTGTTGTTGTTAGGGAGATACTGTCTTAGCTTTTGTTTTCCCATGATACACTGCAACATTTAGAATAACATTTGAATGAAAAACAGAGCAGGAGTCAACAAGACTGGGTGTGTGTAGCTGTGCCAGGTTGCCTAAAAGACTGTAGTCATATGCATGTCAGTATTTCTGTAATACTCCTGAGCCTCGATTATGTTCTTGTGCTTATTCTTTTGTTGTCAGTTTACAGCACGCTGAAGGTTTATGTTGGATGTTGCTTTATATAATCTACACTCATCAGAGGACAACGCAAAACACAAGCATCTATTTTAAATAAGGACTGCAGTCACAGATATAATCTGTTGTTATCGCTTGTACTTTATGCACACCAGTGTGCTCAGTGACAGGAAAGAAAATGAGAATTGTATATTAGAGAACTGCAAGCATTTACAAATGGATTTCTGTTTTTTTTTGTTTTTTTTAATAGAGATAAGCATCTGAAAAAGAACCAAAAGTCAGGTGATCTCATATTGGTATTTCATATTGAATGCAGCAGTGCAGATTTGAAAGGTACACACCCTTTTAGTGACTATACACTTACACTGAGCCAAACAGACAGCAAATGATGCTCACATCACTGGGAAACTTTGAATAAAGGTAAGTAATGCTACATATCGCTAGACTGTCTATTAAAAAAATCTGTTGCTCATTTTGGGAGTAATAGCATATTCTTCTGTTTTGTTTTGATACTGAGGTTATCCTGTTACTGATATTTTTGGACATACTCTAAACAGGTGAGAAAACCATGCTGTTTTCTGCTTGCTGCTTTCTACAATGAGGTGGTTAAAAGCAGTATCCAAATTTCAATTTCAGGGAAATTTTAATGCCTTTTTTCACAGATATCTTTAAGAAACATAAAAAGTAAAAGTTTAGGACATTTTGTATAGACAGAGTTTCTCTGAAGGACTGTAGACACTCAAATGGGAAACCCCAAACATGCATTACACTACATTAAGCAAACTGCTGAAACACAACATCAGAGAATTTAATGTACCTTCTGATTGTGGTTCAGGAGGCATTTTAAAGGTCAGAAGAGAGCTTCTGTACTTAAGCAAAAAACTGAAAAACAGTATGCGTGTTTGGTCTTACATGCTGAAATTGGATCTGTCTGTGCTGACCTCTCAGCCTCACTCAATGTGAGTAAGCAGAGGAATACTAATGAGAGAAGTGGGTTTCAGCTGAATGGATAATGAATTTAAAAACAACACAAGTTCTTGTCTCAGTGTTCACAGTGCTCCTTTATAATTATGCACTATATGGCAGTATAAAACAGAATCAGTGGAATTAAGCATTTGTCTTCGCTTAGCACTAACTGCTAAACAGCACTGTAGGCCAGGACAGCTTGTTTGTCTGTGCTCTGCCTTGAATCCCACTCAGGTCACCCTCTGTTCAATCTTTAGGCGCCTTAGGTCTGTAATACAGAAAGGATCGCTTAGTTATTGTTCTGGGACAGGAGGTCAAGGAAGCGTGGCGTGAGCAAACTTGTACGTTGATGGGGTGTTAAAACCAAGGAGAAGCTCATGGAAGGCTTCAGAGTGAGCATAATGTAAGCTTTTACCTTTCATGAAAGAGGAAGAAGGGAGGGTGGAGATCAGTGGGGTAGATTTCCTGCTGGAGATGGGCTCTGAGCTGATATGTGGGTGTGCCTTCAAGGATGCTGTAAAGCTGTCAGCTTGCTTTTATGTGTGTTTGCCTGTGTGCATGCATGCAACATATGTTGTATTGAGGTCCACTGGCTATCTACTGCTTTTAGTCCTAATTATTTATTTTTGTAGTGACTTCAATCAACAGAAAATTATTCTACAATCATAAACATAAATCATAACTGCAGTCTTACTATGAGTATTAATGATGCCAAAGTGGTGAAACTGTTCTCGATTCAGTGTGAAATGGTGTTTTAAATGTCTTTTTGCAGTGTCAAACAGTCTGTCATTCCTGTCAAACCTAAAATTGTCATGTGAATAACTGAAAGAATAAAGTCTCTGAATAAATTGAGAGGTTTGAGTTTGTCAAACCAAAGCAAACATGACATTTTCTGTGGGCGTGTTTATTCCCTCTGGATTTTCCTCACACAGGTTTAGCCTGATTGCTCTGTAATACCAGCAGGCAGTGTAACACTCAGCAAGCAGAAATCAATTCTCTGAAGTTGCGTGGTTATTTTACCAACCTTTGACATCAGGAGCCACTACTTACCTTGAAGAGTTTGAACAGGTGTTGTTGTACATAGTGTAGTGCTGAGACTGAATATAGAACAGTAACATTGCTTAAATAGTAAATAATTACTCTGATTTGGGCCTTTAAAAAAAGACAAAGAATGGCAATTTTTAATTGCAGATTGTTACACTAAACAAGCCCCTCATTACGTGGTTGTGTAGTCTAATTCGTGTCTAATTTCCAAGAGTTACAGTTGGTGAGGGAAGGGCTTGTAATCTCATGAAAATTGCCTGTAAAATATGTATTTTTAATTCAGCCACAAGTGCATGTGCATAGATTTGCCTTTCAATTATTACATTACAGTAAATCAATTTGTACTTTGATTTGTGTGGCATTGATAAGGGAATTAAGAAAAGCAGAAACAAGGGCAGCAACAGAGGCAATTCTTTATAAAAGTATTGTTTATGTATCTGGATTTGGGCTGATAAAGATAATGCGAGAGACATGTAGTCTTGCCACATTGGCTTCACATTGCCCCAAGATAATATAGTGCTGGGAATTACAATGAACTAAGGTTCCTAGATTGCCGCTGACTCTTATTGAAAACTTATTTTTCTTCCCTCAATTGGCCCTAAGTGTGATCTGCTGAAGGTTTAACACTGCAGTGTGCTGCAGTATGAGTTGGACTTTTGGGACAAAAACACGCCTCAAGGCTGAATACAAGTAGGAGAGGAGCCATGGCAAACTCAAGCACTACTTTAAAGGAAGAGAACGTCACTGTTAACATGTATGTGTTTCTGTCATTGTGGGGACAAAATATTGTGGAGATTCATACCATCTGAAAAAAAAAAATGCCCCTGTGCGAATATTCTTTGGTTTGTCCAAGGACTGAGACTCAGTTTTGGATTTTGTTTAGGTCAAGGTTGGGTCAAGCATATTGTGGTTTAATTTGTAAAAACCTTAAGAGAGTTAGAAAGTCAAAGCAATGTCATTACAAGCGCAGTACAAATTCCAAGTGTGTGCTGCTGTAGATAATGAGCAAATTTTCCTGAATATATCCTTAGTTGATCAGAACAAATCACAGAGTAAGTACAGTGTCTGTTTTTCCTCAGCATTATTTCATTAGCACCTTTGTCTTCGGCTTTTCGCACAGGTATTGCTCATCTCTTTTCCCATGTGTTTACTAAACTTTGTGTTCATTTTGGAGAGTGACTCACTAAGTGTTCACTTGCAATTCAAAAGACCAAATTTTTTCCTGTCTTTATTCCATCTGTGCAACTCTTGAGAGATAAACAAGTAAATGTTGCGCGAGGACTTCTAAGAGTGTTTGAGGCCTGCTGTTGAGAAGCATTTTTTATTATGTCATTTTGACCAATAGTTATTGCATATGCAAGTAGAAATTTCCTGAGCTGTTCTGTTATTTGACACGTAACTGCCACCGTTAGTGCCTTCGTCACATCTTACTAGTGCTTTACCGCCTTCTTTCTGTCCCCTCTTGCTTTTATCAGCAAATCCCCCACTGGCTGTTGTGAAGGAGCAATTATAGTGATGCCAACTGTGCATGTGTAGCTGCTGTGTTTTCTGGTTGATCTGATCCAACTGCTAAGTGGGGACAGCAACCTTGAGGTTGTCACAAGAAGGACTCAGGCCGTGAGGATGAGATGGGACATGTGGCCCAGTCTCAGTGGCAGATGGTAAAACCCTGTTATCAGTGTTTGGGAGAATTTGGAGCTGAGCTAAAGTTGCTGTTTCAGTAGGTCCTGCCCTGAAATTTTGACCACTAATTTCCACACCACTGCCTGAATTTTGTTCCTTTATTTGCTTTCTTTGTTTGGCCACATTACTCATAAATTATACATAAGAATAGAAAAGTGATGGTGTGACGACCCACTCTGCCCTGCCTTCTTTTTGGTCTGTTTGTGTAGCAGGTCTCCTGCAAGCATTAAAGGGCTAGTGTGGCTCATTTGCCAGTCAGTGACACTGGCAACACCTGGGCCCAATGTGTGCCAGTGCTCTATATAAATGCTCCGGATCAATAGATGGGGGGCTCTCCTCCTTGAGGCACTTCTTTGGATTTTGGTTTGTTTTTTTGCACTTGACAACATTGCATATACTATTTCTCCACTCATGCACTCACTGACACTATTGATTGTACTGGCTACACATCATGGTTAGTTTAAGTTCTGCCTTTGTTCCTTTACTTTAAAATAAACAGTCTTTTAATTGGCATATGTGTGTGCATCTCCCTTTTTTGTCATGGCCGTGCGGCCCAGTTTGTCATAGCTGGTTTGATAGCTGCATTTTCTTTCTAAGCCTTTTACTAAATTTACAGCACAATTAAAGCCTTGAGACCAGCATAAGTTTTACTTCACTTAATTTCCCCATCTTTTTGTGTAATTACATCCACTGAAATATATATATATATATATATATATATATA
>JASGAU010251504.1:0-34509 GCA_030220045.1 Australoheros facetus | reverse complement strand
CACACACACACACACACACACACACACACACACACACACACACACACACACACCTTATCCAGTTCATCCAAGTAGCAGTCCATGAAATGACGTGGTTTACCAGGAACTCTGGTCTTTTTGTTCTCCTCCAGCATCTCCAAATATCTTTCATGAGCACTCTAACAGGGAAATAGCTTTGATGAGTAATTCCCATGACTGCCCCGTGTGTCATGCTGACATAAAAAAAAGCACTTTCACACATGACTAGGTTTCACTTAGTGGCCCAAAATAATTGATTGGCACAGCTAATACTACAAGCACTGTTTGTTGATTGTTCTAGGCTGCTTCTTCTCATGATTTTCACCATGTTCAGTAAGAAAGTAACAGTGTTTCAGCAGCTACCTGAAAGACATATTTTTCTTTTTTGGGGACAATTTTTGAGATTACTGTGAATACTCACTGCTTGTGGCATTTATGCCCAGTTTATGTGTGCCTTTATTACGCACACATACGTCACCTCTCCTTAAAGCATTTTTTTATTATCTTATCTAGGCACTTTTTTTTAAATCATTGCAATCAGTGAGATGATGTCTATTTTAAAATATTATTAAAACAATTTTCATGGTTATGAGGAAAACATTTTGATTTTGATACATGCCGGTTATGGCTAAAGAACTTATTGTCTATGATGTACATCATTAAATGTATGAAAGTGTGGCTATCATATCTGCATTAAAACACAGTTTAAGGATTATATAAAGGATCATTTGCCAGGTGTTCAAATGAAAGCTTGCCAAAACATACCCTGAAATATTTAAAGGCTTTCTGGAAAGGTAGCGGCAAGGAGCGCACAATTGGAAGATAATCATAAATCTGTGTGGATGAAAAAAAAAAAAGAATTTTAGTGTTGGTGGAGGTCATATTATGGTGTGACCCTGTTTATCAATTGCATTTAGTCTGTATTATATTAGTCATGAGATCTACTGACTCACCATACCCCAGCGCCCGTTAATTAGTTTGGATGTCTCATGAAAAAGGCGAACAGAAAATTTGGTGAACTCATCTTCATAGTTGAACCGCTTGGCAAACAGAACTTGGCATATGATGTTGGAGGTTGTGTTGTGGAACAGCAGGTGGGGGTCTGTGAGCCTACCTGGAGAAACAATGTAAACAAAATTTTCAGGCACAACCTTATGTAGAACATTTGTTTCTTTATAATGCCGATGCCGAGGGTAATGCCTCGGCATGTTCAGTATTAATAGCAGACCAAAAAACAATTAATTACAATCTGATGAAGAACATACCAACAGTTTGCTGCAGACATTTTACAGTGTGGTGTATTTCTCCCAGAATCCTCTGCTCCATGGACTGTTTTCCCAGACCAAAGTTTCTCAGGGTCATCAGGCCAAAGCGTCTGTGTGCTGTCCAACCAGGACTATAATCTGCTAAAACTACTCCTGGAGCATGAGCTACATTTAAAAAAAAAAAAAAGGAAAATAAAAGAGGTTTTTTAAATGTGCTGTTAATGAACTCTTAAATGCCTCTAATGAAGTTTCATGGTATATTAAGCAATTACCTCTTTTTTTTTTTTTACTGCTGCCACCAGGTGGTGCCATTGTAAAGCCTTTTAATATCTAGCATTTACTTTGTTTCAGAGTATTTACAATACACCAATGTTACCACAGTATTTGGGCAGTTTTTATGATTTAGTAGTTCACGTGTTTCCACTTAATATTTTAATCTTGTACTCCCCTCTCACTCATTCTAATTTGTCTGCATTACATTTCCACAGTGGTCATTGTTACCTTTTAGCTTAAACGATTGCATTCAAAAAGGATTACTTATGCAACTTCTAGACCAGAACAAACAGAGGACAACACTACAGGCATGTTTTCATAGTGTAATGGTTTACACATTTGCCCCACAAGCAAATGATCTCCAGTTCTCTTCTAGGAGGACATAAAACCCTTGTTAGTAATATCAGGAAGGGTATCTGGTGTGAAAAGCTGCCAAATCAAATGAGTTACTGCTGTGGTGGCCCCTTATGAATAACAGAGCAGCTGAAAGTAGTATTATACAATCTCTTAAAGGAAATAAGTACTCCCCTCACTGATGCTGGGTGATGCTCATACCAAATAAGTCCCTTACACTAACTTAATTCACCCTGTTTTGCAGCGGCAACTTGTTTAAATCAGTTTCACAGGAATATGTGGTGTAGCTTTCCTGGTACAATGCACATTGTAATTATGAAATAACTTGGAATAACTTATAAGTAAACTTAAAACACTAGTTTTAAGTGAAATTGCAGGTGTGGGGAAGATCTATCCTAACTCTAACTGCATAGATAAAAGACAGAAAATCAAGGGGACTACAGTACCTTTTATTTGTGCAGCATGATTGGACATCAGATCTTGTGGTCTGCCAGAGAAGTCCACAGCTTTGTGTACCAGTGCCTCTTTTAAGGCCTGCAGCCCATTGATAATGACTGCAGGCGTGGGACCAATGTAAAGGCTATAGATGTTACCATAGCGATTAGCCAGCTGGGGAGATAAAGTTTTTTTTTAAGACTAATGTGAGAATACCCTTGATTCAGTACAATAAGTGGACACTGTAACAAGTCGACTTCAACAAATTATTGTTATCATAAACATTCATTCCAAATGAGTGACCTTATTTTGAGTGACTTAACCTCACAGCATGAACTGCACCACTAGAAAGGAGCTTTATTCTTTTTGAGTTTGATTTCTGGTAAATGATTAAGTATGAGCTCACAGAGCAAATGTTCTGGGTCATTTAGGGCGAGGAGCTGAACTCATCAGGTGTGGCAAACTGCTGTGTAAAATAACTAGCATGAAATAAATGACTTTTGAATATTTGACTTATTTTCATTTATTTTTTAAATATTTATTTGAGGAAATGCCTTCATATTGATTCATATGTAGGAGCATTCAGCAAATGATGATTCCCTTCTAGACTAAAAAACAGTTGCTGTCAGTTAAGTTATTAAATTGTTTGTAGCTTTTTTATTCACCTAAAATCTTTGACATATTTAAGATCTGTTTTGTGAATTTGATTGCACCACATAGAAAGCAAAACAAATCCAGATGAATAAATTCACATCATGCACCAGGACATAATCAAAGTCATAATTAAAAAGATTTAAAGAAATCTTTGTAGGAATCTTAAACTCATCAGTGAATACATTTATTAACAAATTTGGTTGTTTTAGAAAAAATACTTAACCCTCTCCAGATCAGCAATGGGGTTCTGCAGATTGAGATCCAGCAGGTTTCCAAGGACAGAGATTGGTCGGGGGCCTGGAGGGAAATTTTTCGGTCTTTGTGTCGGAAAGAGAAGCAAGAGAAGCAACCACGTCAACAGCAATAGTAGAGCAACAGATGCAAACATGATGACGCTGTTTCTGGTGACTATTTGATTCGTTCCTTTTCTCTGTGCCTTTATATTGCCTTTGCAAACACACACAACCTTTGCACAGTCATGGTAGCTGCAGAGATATTGAATTGGGTCAGTCATTTGTTAGACACTGACTTGATCTGAACACTTGCATGCAGGAGATAAATGTCTGGTTGTCAGGAAAAGATGACTATTATAAATATTCAGTTTTATTTTTTTAAATTCACAACAGAAATTGAAAAATTGTAAATCCTGGATTTAACTCAAAACACCCCCAAAACAGAGATGGGTGCCTGCAACAGCAACTTTAGAAAAAAAGTTGGGACAGACATTTTTTTTCAATGTGCTGCATCACCTTTTTGTTTAACAAAAGACTTATTATCATATCTGTCTATCTATATAATTGTTGTTTTTAAAAAAAAAAAGTTTTTCATTTGTGTAAAATAGATTTTTTTTCTAAAACTGAATAATAAAAAAATTCTGCTCTGGTTCAGTTAATAGAAAACAGTGATTGAGATAGTCAGACATCTGAGCATAGCATGCCATAAGAGAAGGGGTGTCCATCTTACCGGAATCGGCCTGCTGAATGATCCAATCTGTGCGAAAATTACAGATTTTTTTTTTCTAAATGCAATGTTATTCTGGATTTGTCCACTGGGTGTCACTCTCTTAATTAGAGCAACAAACCAATTGATGTTATAGAAACTCATGCAAGCTAGAAAGTCAAGTGTGTGCTACAGTTTGTGGAGACCTTTTGAAAGTGTATCGAAAAGAAGAAAAGTTGACTGGTTGTCGATTTTTTTCAAGGAAAATGAACAAGTTCCTATTTAGCGGTAAATGGGAAACCTGAGTGTTTCGTGTGTTCACAGAGGATTTTGGTGCTCAAGGAATATAATATTAAACAATGCTATGAGACAAATCATTGCAAAAAATACAAGAACTTGAAAAGACAACTGAGGACAGAAAAGATAAATGAGTTGTTGATAGGTTTGCGGAAACAGTCTCTCCTTACTTATAGCTGAGAGATCAGCAATGCAGCTGTGAAAGAACCTAGCTGAAAGCTAGCTGTCTCATTCCTAGTGAAATAGCATCGGCTTCAAAGCCAAAAAATGTACTGAAAAAAAGTAACTGAAAGTTTTCTTAAATGTTCACTTCAGCTGTTAAGGTGTGATGATGACAGGAGTACATTACTATGTATAGGAGGATATTTAGTACAAGAGTTAAAATGCATATATTTTATTTCAAGTTATTCAATCCATAAATAAAAAATAATTGTTAATTTCCAAAATACTATACGTGTAGACATTTTTGTAGACATCTGTGTGGCCCATTTGTTTGACAAAGCTGCGTCAGAGGGACAGAGAAGACAGTGTATGTACGAGGCAGTGTATATCTGGAGAAATATAACTGAGTGTAGTGGAAACTTGATGTGCTTCATCAGACATGTTTGCATTTAGATATTCAGATGATACTGACAATTCAAATAATTATGGTTTTGGAATGAAGCCAGGAGGGTTATAAATGCGTCCACACTAGTGTCTACTAATGTCTGAAAATCAGGGAGAAATCTGCAAAACAATCAAGAATTATGTTTGTGACAAATGAAAACCACAAAAATATAGGCAGATTTTGACAGGAGTAACAGCAAGTGTGACACTAAAAGACAACATACTCAAATTTAGGATTGTAATATATTTATTGTTTCACTTCTTTGAGTAAAAATGGCTTCAAAGAGGAGGACTCTCTTTAGTAATGGTATCACATATAAACTTTCCTGCAGGGGTGGGTGTGTTTCACATCATCATAAAGTCTCTGTTTTCAAAATGAGATGTTTGAAAAGTGTTGATTTATATTAATTAAATTCAGTTTATCTTTATTTCTATAGCTCCAAATCACAACAACAATCACCGCAAAGAACTTTGGTATATGGTAAAGACCCCAACAAACCCCAACAATCAAACGTTCCCCAATGTGCAAGAACTTCGCTTGCTTTTAACAGGAAGAAACCGCCAACAGAACCAAGCTCAGCAAGGGGTATCCATCTGTCGGTACCTCAAATAATTTAATGTTTTATTGTTTCTATTAATGACTTCTACTGAAGGTAGCACCATTTTGTTTTCATAAAATTAATTATTATCTTCAAGTGGCAGCCTGTGTTTATCTCAGTCTGCATCTATACACCACCTCACTGTGATGTCCTGAGTTGGATCTTCATTTGATAAGGTTTGGGAGTCAAAGTGACCCCATAGACTGGAGTGAAGTCTGGCTCTCCTGCATCCTCAGGCCAGATGAACTTAAACCTCCTCAGCAGAGTAACCATGATGAGTAAAAGCTCCATACGTGCCAGACCCTCTCCAAGACACATTCGAGGACCTGCAACATTCAAAAAGATCTAATTGTCACCTAAAACGGATTGATTTGATCAACCCTGTCTGTGCCGAGCTGTCCAAGTGTGATCATTTTTTCTATGCTCGTGTACCTGCAGAGAAGGGCATGAAAGCCTCTGGTTTAACAAACTCTCCTTGGTCATTAAGGAAGTTTTCAGGGTTGAATTCATGGGAGGATTTCCACTGTCCCTCCTCGTTGAGTACTGATATCAGATTCTGGATAATTATTGTACCCTGAGGAGAAACCAAAAGAGCACTAAGAAAACACTTCAATTTATTGCCCCTATTTAAGCAGTTGCCCCTTACCTTGGGAATGGAATATCCCATGAGCTCCGTGTCTCTAGTTGTGCAGTGGAAGACACTGAGAGGAACAGTGTTGGCAATCCTCTGTACTTCATGAATCACAGCCTGAATAAAAAGAGATTTTGCACGCTTTATCTAATATAGAGTCAATGTAAAGCATGTGGGCTCACAGCATCTCAGCCACGAAAAATGTTTTACTGTGGTTAACTGCTAGCACTATGTCGACCCCTAGGGAAAAAAACGGGAAGAACGATGAGAACAACACATGTTGATATCAACAGCTTTATTTTATACTGATCAGCCGGCTTTGTCTGGAGCCTGTCTCAGATGTCATGAGTATGAGGTCTAATCACAAGGCCCTTGTCTCTGTTTTCATGTTTAATCTAAGTCTTCCTGTCTCCATGTGTACTATGTGCCTTCTAACCTTGAAGGTTAGGCTAAGCTAAGTTTCTGAAAACCTTCACCCTGGAAGGTGTTTTTCAAAAGCTCTGTTTTCCATCCATCCATCTTCTTCCACTTATCTGGGGGTGGGTCACGGGGGCAGCAGCCTAAGCAGAGAAACCCAGACCTCCCTCTCCCAGCGAACTCCTCCAGCTTATCCAGGGGAACATCGAGGTGTTCCCAGGCCAGCCAAGAGTTACTGTATAATCTCTCCAGTGTGTCCCGGGTCTCTACCCCAGGGCCTTCTCCCATTAGGACATGCCTGGAATACCTCACCCAGGAGGCGCCCTGGAGGCATCCTAGACAGATGCCCAAACTACCTCAACTGGGTCCTTCTGATGCAGAGGAGTAGTGGCTCTACCCTGAACTCCTCTTGAATGACTGCACTCTCAGGCCAGCCACCCATTGGAGAAAGCTCATTTCCACCGCTTGTATCTGCAATCTCGTTTTTTCAGTCACTACCCAAAGCTTGTGACCAAAGGCGAGAGTAGGGCGGAAGATCAAGTGATGAATCAAATTGGCTTTTACCCTCACCACGATGGACCGGCACAGCATCCACATCACTGCAGCTGTGGCCCCAATGCGTCTGTAAATCTACTGCTCCCCTTGCCCCTCAGTTGTGAACAAGACCCCAAGATACTTAAACTTCTCCATTTTGGACAGCAAGTCATCCCCGACCTGGAGTGGGCACTCCACCCTCTTCTGGCTAGTGCAGCGTCCAGCATTCCAAAAACAACATTGTTTCTCCTGATCGTCACAAAATGTTGCAGAGGTGTGCCAACCAAGACAACCCTACAACATTCAAAGCCTTTAGGAACTCAGGGCAAATTTCATCCACCCCACGGTCCCTGCCACCACAGTAACCTTGCCCCCAGTAATGGGCTAGTTGCCTCCCTTGTCCCCAGACTCTGCTCTACAGAGGGTGTGTCAGTGGGATTAAGGAGGTACTCAAAGTATTCCTTTCACCAACTGACTATATCCTCAGTTGAAGTCAGCAGCACCCCACCCGTGCTATACATGGTGTGTGTATAGCACTGCTTTCCTCTCCTGAGTCACCTGATGATTTGCCCGAATCACTTTGTAGCAGACTGAAATTCTTTTTCCATGGCCTCACTGAAATTTTCCCACACCCTAGCTTCTGCTTCGGCCACTGTCTGAGCCTTTCACTGCTTAGCAGCTGCCTCTGAAGCCCCACAGGCTAACCAAACCCAATAGGACTTCTTCAGCTTGATAGCTTCCTTCACCTTCGCTGTCCACCATGTGGTTCAGGGATCAGCAACCACAACAGGCACCAACCATCTAGCAACTGCAGCTCCGTGCAGCAGTCTCAATAATGGAGGTGTGAAACAGGGTCTATTTGGACTCAGTGTCCTCAGCCTCCCTTGGATGATATTTCAGATGTCATAGGGAGACAAGATAAAGGTCTATCATAAGGCCTTGTTTCTGTCCTTATATTTAATGTGAGTCTTCTTATTTCTGTATCCATCCACATGTTAATAGCTTTTTTTTAAGCAGGGAAATTTCATTTTCATTTTGAAAGTTATGTCCATCCACACAAAGATGGAAAAAAACATGTGAAGATGTAAACCACTGAAGTTTCAAGACTGCACATTTGCTTTCCTTGTACATCTACAAACACAGAAATTGGGTTTCTGAAAACCTTCACCCTGGAAGGTGTTTTTGAAAACTCTGTTTTTAGTAACATAAAATGCTTGTTTACATTTGTTTACCTAAAATATCCATGTAAGTGTGGACAGGGCTTTAGTTTTCTTTTGTTTCTTGTGGTAATTTTACTTCCTTTGTCTTCACCCAATTGTTCTCACCTGTGTTAATTGTGTTCAGCTTTTTGGATTTTTGTTCTGTTTTGGATTGTGTTTTGATCTCATTCACTGCCTAAATGACAGGCTCGTCTTTTTCTGAAAGTTCAGCCTGCAATGTCCCACATTTGGGTCTGACTTCTTCATTCTTTCATGACAATTGTTTGTAAAATATGGGTAAAATTATGACTGGATGTGTTTGATGAATGGTACCTGCACATAGGGCATATTGTGTCTGTCCTCAAAACTGACACGATCCTTCCCTTCCAACACTTGGTCTATCTCCTGCTGACATCGTTCTGTAAGAACAAGTAACAAACACTGTGATGTAAAGAAAAGAAAATAACAAATGCAATATAACAAACACAAGTGAATCCTATTTATAGAGAAAATGAAAAATAGCAATGTGGTAGATGTCAGTCATAAGTGAACAATACATTCACTGGTAGATAAAACAAGTCAGTAATACGGGATCCTTTCCATTCAGGCTAATTCTGCATTGTTGCATTTTATTTTTATTTTTTTGGATGCACTAAAACGGAGTGGACAAACTCAAATTTATCACTCACATACACTTTCTACATTGTCTCTACTTTGTGAGATCTAAATTATAACAACTGGCAAAACATGTTCCTGAACTTGTCCATGGACTAAGCAATTAGTCCAACAAGAGTGCTTCCAATTTTTAACCACCTTTGATTTCATCGACTAAAAAGACAATAATTTCCAGCTATTTCATCAGCTAATGTAAATAGTTGGACAATCACCAATAAAGATACAGATAAATAGTTAAATAGTTTAAGTTCTAATTATTTCTAAAAATTTGTAAGCAGGTAGGATGTTTTACTCTAAATGTGCCAATATGATCAAATTACAAACAAGGACAAGGAAAATAAGTGATGCTGTATTTACTTTTGCAGGTTTACCTTGTATATGTGGATAGTTCATAAGGTAAAGAAAACCAGTAAGGAGGGTGTTGGAGGTAGTGTCAGTCCCAGCAAAGTGAAGATTCAGAGCGTACATAATGAGTTCTTCTTCTGAAAATGAAGAGCCTTCATCAGCTCTCTAAAAAAATGTGGAGAGTGAAGATTGTAAGACATGCAAACAAGCAAGAAAAAAAATGCAATAACATACTGTACCAATACAGACCACGGGAGGTGATAATTCAGATGATGAATTCAGTATTAGCCATACTTATGTTGCATAATGATGAGCTGATTTTTTTTTTTTTTTGTCTTCTTTTCACACTCCCACCTTCTCCACTTCATCCAGATAGCAGTCAATAAAGTCTCGTGGCTCTCCTGGGACTCTGGTCTTTTTATGCTCACTCACCAAACGAAGTGAATGCTTCTTATAAATCTAAAAGATGCAATTCATCATTCATAATTTGTTTTTTTTTCTTTTCACTGACCTGGTACATGTGGATATATTTGTGTTTATGGTACATGTATGGTGAGAATGATTTTTAACATTACCTCAACCTTGTTAAAGGCCTTTTGGAAGGGCAGTGGCAGGTTCCGAATTATAGGAAAAGAGTCATAGAGCTGTAGAAAAATAAAAACAAATTTTAAAATGGGAAGAAGGCACAGAAAGTACTGCTGAACATAACAACATAACAGTAACATCACAGTGGTTTTTGACACATTTTGTCTTTTGGTCCATCAGTCTACCACTTTGGTCCATCTGAAATATCTCAACAACTTATGGATTTCATTGTCATTAAATTTCTTACAGACTCTAGTGATGCCAGAGATTTCATTCATGCAACCTTCAGGCCACAGCTTTAATTTGTGGGAAAATTTCAAAACCTTTCAACTGCATACAAATGAACCTCTTGTTGGGACCATGAAGTCGTTTCGCCTCTAATCCAAGGAGAGTTGAACACCTTCAACTCAAGTGCTTAAGATTGTGACCATGTCAGCACGCTCCAGGCCTGCTCATAGACCTGTTAACATGGCTGTAAATGCTTTTCCTTGATGGCATTGCTATGTCACTTTAGTACTTCCATAACATATTTTGCTCACCGTAGCCCAAGGTCCATTGGTTATCTTTGAAACCTCGGTGAAGATTGCTACAAATAGTTTGATTAACTCATCGTTATACTCATAGCGTCTTGCAAACAGAACCTGGCAGATGATGTTGGAGGCTGCATTATGGAACATAACCTGAGGACTCATGGTTTTACCTGTAGAAGACATAATGCAACAGGTCAACATTGTACAAAATGACAAGCAAATATTCTGGGGAAAAAAAACCAGCAGAATGCAAAATTGTTGTGTGAACCCACAGATGGACATACCAATGCTAGTTTCCAAGGTACTAATGATGTGTTTTATCTCATCATGAATTCTGTTCTCCATTGAAGTTTTCCCCAGACCAAAGTTCCTTAAAGTCATCAGGGCAAAGCGACGATGTTCCTTCCACTTTGAGCCATAATCTGCCAGAATGACTCCTACAAAGATTTTGCAAAATAAAGACGAAAGCACTTAAGAATCGTCTAAGGTAACATCTTCTCAAAATTTCACTGTATATGATTATTGCTGTTTCAAAACCCTGTTCTACCTCTTCTACCCCTTGGCCTGTTGTTATTAGGCTACATAGATTGCTAAAAAAAAAAAAACACTCATCACAGTATAACACAAAGTCAGTTAAAGTTCAGCAATGTCAATCTATCCAGTTAGGAAACATAAACCATTGTGAATCAGTTTCACCTGTTTTGGTGCAAATGAAAATGACAACAGATGCACTGGAGAGCCAACAACAAGACAACCCCCCAAAATGGGAATGGTTTTGCAGGTGGTGGACACACTGCTCTCTCCTCCTGACTGATTTTTCTCAAGGTTTGCTTTGTGTTAGTGTACCTGTCACTGCTGGTAACAAGAGTTGCTACCTGCAGCCCATTCAGGCTGCACAGGTAGTCCAGCTCATCCAGGATGGCATATTGATACATGCCGTCACAAGGTTTGCTGTATCTCCCAGCACTCTATCAAGATTGTGAAGGAGATACCAGGATATGGGCCATTAGACAAAGAGAGCTGGACAGGACAGTAGATAAGCATCAGTCCAGCAGTAGGACTGGTATCTGCTTTTTTGAGCAAGGAGGAACAGAAAGGGCACTCTCAGAACCCCACAAAATGACCTCCAGCAGTCTACTCTTAAATGTTCCTGACGAAACTGTTAGAAACAGATTTCATGATTGTGGCATGAGGCCCAACATCATTTAGTGGAATCTGAGCTCACAGTGCAGCACAGCAAAGCTTATGGTTCTTCATCTTTGTATTTCTCTGTTTAGTTTATTTTTAGTTCTGGCCTTTTGCGTTTGTTATGTTGTCCTTAGTTAAAGAGTTCATTATTATGATTTTCTATGTTCTTGTAATGTTCTTGAGTTTCAGTTTTCCCTGCCTTCCCTATGTTTCCCAAGTCCTGTCGGGTCTCCATCTTTGTTTGGAGTTAGTTGCTTCCTGTTTTATTTTGCCAGTTCCTTGTCTCATGTGTACTGTGTTCAGTTTTGCTTCCGTTGTCTCATTAGTTAGATTCAGTTCACTTGTTCTCCCCAGTTGTCTCCATTCTCCTTAATTATCGGTGGCAGTGGTGCAGTGGGTAGATGTCACCTCACAACTGGTGGGTTGCTGGTTCGAGCACCCATCTGACTGCATGCTCTTGTTGTGTCCCTGGGCAAGACACTTAACCCACATTGCCTAAGTGTGGTTGGAGGGGCCATAGGCATGAATTGGCAGCCATGTTTCTGTCAGACTGCCCCAGGGCAGCTGTGGCTACATTAGTAGTAGCTTACCACCACCAAGTATGATTGAGGTGTGATTGAATGGTGCATGAAATTGTGAAGTGTCTTTGAGTACCTTGAAAAGTGCTGTATAAGTCTAATGCATTATTATAATTACCTTGTGTATTTAAGTCCTCAGTTTTTTGTCATGCCTTCTCCTCGTGCTGCATGCACTCTGATTCATTTCTGGCTCCAGTCCTGCCTTGTTTTTGTATTTTGTAAGAGACCTCAGCATTAAGGCTGCATTTTTTTTAGTTTAAGTTCTGTGTTCCTCATCTTGCAATTGGGTGTTACTCTGCCTGCCACACATATGACACTTGACAGTAGGGTGTGACCAAGATGGAACCAGTGAACGTTATAATGGTGGATTTTGGGGAGGAACTGGACATGCTGTACAGGATTACCACTTGCCACCCTTGCCTCTGCTGACGCCAGCCCCTAGAGACTCTCCTTTGCCGCTGGTCTCTGGCCAAGCCGCCAGTGGGCTTCTGTTGGGGTCAACCCCCAGAACAGTTTTTCTGTTTTTGGACTCTGGTACTCTTGTTTTGTCTTATTCTCTTCTGCCAACCCCAGAGATGCTTCGTCTTCACCACTGGCCATCTGCCCCCTGAGTTCTGCCATTTCTGCTGCTGACCCCTCCCCCAAGACTTGCCCCATGGTCGGGGTGGCCTTCAGAGTTGTTTTCCCTCCTCTGTAGGTTCCCTGGTTGATCCCCTGAACTGTTTTGCCTCTTTTGCTTCCCCATGGCCAGGCAGACTCCAGAACCATGTGTTTGTGGACTCTTGTGCTCCATGTGTGCGTTTGTTCTGTACTGAGGATGGTAAACTTTTGTTGCCTTTATTTGTGACAACTTACTGTAGATGGGTGCCACAAAAGACTCATGAAGAAGTAAGGCAATCTCAACCTCTTAAATCAAGACATTTGTTTGGAAACAAATGGCATCAAGGATTTCGATGTTAGTGTTGTGTCCATTATCATAATAATTCTGGCTTTTTATTTGATAAAAGATAATATTGCCATTATTTTTCTTATGACATGTAATGTAAATTCTACCTTTCCCATCAGTGATATCATTAACAAACAAGCCTTGTGGTCGTCCAGCGAAATCAATAGCCTTGGTCACCATAGCCTCCTTCATGGCCTTCACCCCATTGATCACTACCGCTGGTTTGTTGCCAATAAAAATACTGTAGACATCTCCATAAGATTTCCTCAGCTGGGAGGGAACAAGATAACATGTTAGCATTTGAAATTCATACATCAGACAATCAAATGAATGTTACATTTTAAAAGGGTTAAACATATTTGCCAACTAGGGAAGTACAGACCAGAGGAAGTGATGATTTTTATGGTCTGAAGAATCTGTGAATAACCAATAGTGGTCTGTAGCTAAAGCTGCTAATTTACATTTGAAATATTTTTCCACTATGTAATCCTACTGCCAGACACAACTTGTGGTACATAATCATGCAGATGAGATCAGTAAAGTTATATTGACATATCATCCTTCATAAAATTATTTTGTGAACTGTATATTGCTATTTTCAGTGTTACCATTTAATGCATTAAGAAACATAAGGATACCCCTTTCAGCCATATAAAAAAAATAAAATCTTTGCAAATATTGGCATATAGAATGGAAGGTACAGTACGCCCAGTGTAAATGACTTGCAGTATCGGTTGGGTGCATGCCAAGTGTGCAGAGAGCCAGCTTTATGCCAACAACATATCAGGCAATCACATTAAAAGAGTAGGATCAGCACTGTTGCCAAGCAACCCATGCCTGTATAACAATGCACTCCCAAGATTTCTTTTAACATTTATAAAAATATAGGTTATTTTAAAAACATCCTTAAGCAAACAACACATTTCTTACCTTTTCAAAATCTTTCAAGGGGTTCTCTAGGCTCAGGTGAAAAATACTGCCCAGTAGGGGCACATTAAGAGGTCCCGGAGGAAAGTTCTTGGGCCTCCGTGATTTGAGTTGAAGGATGGTGATGAAAATGCAGAGCCATAGCAGCACAATTAAAACAAACATGGTGAGATGGACTATACTGCACTGACAAGAGTAGATGGTCTGCCTCCTTTAAAGGGGTAGCTTAGTCCTGCCTATTTTGTCTGTGTACTTTGATTCTTTATGTTAAAGGTGAGTGAGAAAATCAAATTGGAGCATGTCCAAGCAGAGCCACAGAAAGCAAGTGTATAGTGTCTATGTCTAGTAATTACTGGTTTCTCAAATCCATTTTTGAATAATCATTGGGCCTTATTCACAAATTTTGTGAATAAACAAATCTGTGTGCAAAACGTGTGTATGAACATGACTCACCAGTATTTTCTTACATGAAATTGTTCGTACTGTATAAACAAATTCAGAACTTGCCCAGACCATGCATACAAACATGCTACTAAACTATTACAAACCACAATAACAACAATGGCAACAATAATATTTCTTTTTGATCATTTCATTAAAAAATCAAAAAGATGAGAATTAGAATTACATAAACCATAAGAGATAAAATGATTGTAAAAAACAAAATATTAACTGAAAAGCTGTAGGCTTTAACCCATTTAATCTTATCTTATTTTATCATTCATTAAAATGACTTTCTATGCAGCCTGTCATTACTTGCAGATTAATTGATACTATTCACACAGATGCTGGAGAATATGGACGTTTCTTTAGCAATTACCATGAGTTTCACATCTTCAGGTGCATCTTGTCCTCCACCTGCTTTCTTCTTTGATATTTTCTTCTTTTCAGAAGAAAGTCCGCACACTGGAGCACTCCTGGGAGATAATTTATTATCTTCACATGAGAAGGGCATGGAGGCTCAAAACATTACCTATTAACCGAAGGTCTTTTTTAACAATAAATTATCTCCCAGGAGCGCTCCGGTGTGCGGACTTTCTTCTTCCATTCTTTTATTAGACTCATTCTATTAAACAAAAACAATTAATGTTTAACTAGTGTTAGTGTTAGATAAAATGATTTTAATTAACCTGAAGATGAAATATAAATGTAGCACAAAAGGTAAGGAAATTTGTGTTTGGTCAGCTATTTCTTTGTTGTAACAATACATTTTGGCAATGAATCTTATACTGTTGAAAATGCTAAGATTTATCACCAAAAAGTATTGTTACAAAAACTTGATGACGCCACAACAATTTGTTGTCTTAGTTTCACCATATTAAATACACTGTAACCAAACTGTTTTTCTCTTTTCCAATGAAGAAGCAAATCCCAGCTGATATTGGGCAGAAGGCTGATATGATCCCATCATGGACCAGATCCATCTACTAACCTAATTTGGATGTGAACTACACTAAAGTATTACTCAGGTGTTTCTAAAACCAGCGGGGGTGGTAACCACTGTTTGTATTCACTGAGTGTTTTTAGAGTTAAAAAAAAACCCACATTGTTTACACAGAAATAGTGTAAATGACTTTGGCATTTATAGTTGTTTGTAGCCTTAACAGCACTAGGTGCTTCCATTTATATTGACACAGATTTAATCAAGAGCTATGAATAATAGTTTTCATAAATGCGGAACTACAAAAGAAAATGCTAAATGTTAGAGAAAGTGATTTAGACAGCAGCAAAACAAATATGAGTTTAGCATATTTAATTCGTGCCTTAAACATGAAAGCAGATTTTTTTTAAAAGAACATCTTCTAATCAGTTTCATTGTATTTTGACTTATCATAGACATAGCAAAACATCAACCTGATTTAGCCTTTCATGACTGCTCTCAACCAACTTTTGTGGTATTTCACTATTTTTCAAACTACTATAAAGGTAGCAAAAAACATGTTTCATGAAATAAGTTTTCAAGACACCACATCCATATAGCTGTGTCAGTTTGCTTCTTCTGCGTATGCACACCACCTCACTGTGGTGCTCTAAGTTGGACCTTCATGCAATAAGGTTTGGGACTCATAGTGATCCCATAAACTTGAGTGAAGTCTGGCTCTCCTGCTTCCTCAGGCCAGATGAACTTAAACTTCCTCAGCAGAGTTGCCATGATGAGGAAGAGCTCCATACGTGCCAGGCCCTCTCCAAGACACATTCGAGGACCTGAGACATTAAAAAAGACCCCAAAATCATCAAAGACTGATTTAACGGACCCTGTCTGTGCAGCCACTCAGTGTGTTTATGCTCATTTACCTGCGGAGAAAGGCATGAAAGCCTCTGGTTTAACAAACTCTCCTTGGTCATTAAGGAAGTTTTCAGGGTTGAATTCATGGGGGAATTTCCACTGTCCCGCCTCACTGAGAACTGAAGTCAGATTTTCAATGATCAATGTACCCTGGGGAGAAAATAAAGGCAAAGAACAAAGACCATAAAAGGACGCTCTTCATTTTGTTATTTTGTTGTCTGTTCTCAAAACCTATTTAACCAATAGTCCCTTACCTTGGGAATGGAATATCCCATGAGCTCCGTGTCTCTAGTGGTGCAGTGGAGGACAGAGGGAACAGTGTTGGCAACTCTCTGTACTTCATGAATCACAGCCTGGATGAAGAGAGAAGATTTTTAATGCTTTATCTCAGTAAAAGTCAGTTATCTGAGATGATTGATGGCTCCACAGTGTAGTGATTTACACATTTGCCAAATAAGTAAAAGGTGGCTGATATGATCCTGGCGGGGGACACAAGTCCCTTCAGGAAGGACATACAGTGTAGAAATCTGCCAAATCAAACATGTAGGGCTACCTGCTGTGGTGACTTCTAATGACAAGAAAACAACTGAAAGTTGTTAGTTATCTGACGTGATTGTGCACTCTTGTGGTCTTTGATCAGCATCGTCAGGAACATATGGAATGGCAAAAGAGAAGGTTTCAAATTTCTGTGAGTGAGAACTCCCACTCTTCTTCACAAAACATATCTATTAGCCAGTTTTAGAGGCTTATAGAAGTAAGGACCTCTGGCACGATGCATAAATGTTGAGCTAATTTCTGTGAATGTACTCTAAGCTCAGTGACCATTCAGGCAGTTTGTGTCATATGTGTATTATTACACAGCTTGTGCTGCATTTTCTTATTTGTGGTAAGAAATGTTTTGGGGCAGTGCCAGAAGATGTAATCTTACTCCTACAGGTGCATGCTCCTTTGGTACATTGTTGCATTGTGTGTGCTGTTAGGTGCATCCCTCAACCTCTTCAGATGCAGAAAATTCTGTCCTTAGTTGCATTAAAGGTCTTTTCAGTGCAAGACCTTGCTGTAGTCAGAGCTGCACTTATTGTGTTTGCTAGCCAGGATTTTGTTGGGGAAAGGTTGCCTTTGCACTGCCTACAAATAAAACCCTAAGTGGGATCCCATCATACAAATCTTTGGAAATAACATTTATTGCATTTTATTGAAAGAATGCAAACTTTAACCTGATGACTTTTTAAAAAATTATTATTAAATCACTGTGTTCCAGGCTTTAAAACATTTGAGACTTCCTAAATATTCTGGACCACACACTGAACCTGACCACTCAATGTTTGTGACACTGCACAATGATGGAGGCCTTTTCTATTCAGAAGGTTGCCTTCACTGTTACCTGATTTGGACCTGCTCACTGAAATCCTGGCTATTTGAAAATCGTATCAGTCTGATATTCTGCTTTAAATAAATGGTGACCCAATGTTATCAATTATCCTGCATTTGAATCAAATCTTGTTTGTCAGCACACACACACAAATGTTCTGCCAAAACAACACCCAGTGGAATTTGACCAGGTCCAAGTACACTGTATGTTTGTCATGGCACAGCATGTGAAAACCTCATGTTTGCATAATTTGTATTCTAATACACTCTAAAAAATAATGAGTCAGACTATGGAAAATGGTCATGATGATTGTGCAATGTTCTCTTAACATGAAATGTTTTTTTCTATATTTTAATAGACCAAGTCAAACCAGTTCCTTCTACAAGAATGGAGCTGCTATGGCGTCCTGAAAAATGCTGTTATAGTGTATAATCTAATCATGTTCATGATGAACAAACCTGGTACTGCATATTTATGAGTTTTTGGATATACAGACACGACAACCAGGCCATGAATGTTTTTAAAGAATCAAGACATGTTAACTACATGGTGTGTATTTATTCTGCCTGTCTTTGTCAGGTTACCAAGTTTTCCTCCTGTTCTTCATCTGTCCTGAGCCTCTTGTCTTATTATGGACCCTGTGCAGTTTTGCATTCTCTGTTTGTATTAATCACCTTTAATTGTTGGACTTTGAATTTGCTGCATTAACTCAGCAACCTTGAGGTTGCTGTTGTTTTACACCTGCCAGCTTGGTTTATTTTCCTCCCAGAATTTTGGTTCAGCTTTTGAATTAAACCCTAATATGTTATTTATCGATACCCGTTATATAGAAGGATTATTATGTGTAGAAATCTGTCTGATATACAGTACCTGGGTGTAAGGCATCTTGTGTCTGTCCTCAAAACTGGCCTGACACTTCCCTTCCAACACTCGGTCTATCTCCTGCTGACACCTTTCTGTGCAGGCAAGAAAACATCACACATGAAAGTCCATATTTCACAATACAGCCTGCATGATAAGACTACATCTCTAAGTATAGCAAAGACATATTATATGCAAATAATGAAGCTGTGCTGGCCCCTGTACAGATGGAACCTTCTGTATTCAGTTCATCTTGAGACTTCAATATGAAATGATCTCAGCCATATCAAGCACCACATCCATATACCTGTGTAGATTCTCCATCGCCCAGGTCATGATAGTCTCAAGAGCTTGAAAAAAGGTGACTGGACATTTCACCCCTTACCCAAGAGGCTTCTTCAGTTCTAAAGCCAAAAAGGTGGAGAATCCCAGGTATTTAAACCCTAGTGGGAGTGGTTTCCTTTGGAGGTGGCCAGTGACTCACTATTGGTTTATCCCACAGACAAACTCCCAAACACAAGGTGAGAAACATAGTGTTTGTTGTGCAGTGCAATGAGGAGCGCTCGGACCTCTGCATCAGAGAAACCAAATAATCACTCCACAAACACATGGCACAACATAGAAGACAGGATACTTCTGAAACTAAAGGGTGAAGGGCACTCTTTCAAGGATGCCAACATTCACATTTTGGACCAGGAAGACAGATAGTTTGATAGAGGAAAAAAAGAAGCATCTATGTCCACTGTGAACGGCCATCATTGAACAGAGGTGGTGGCTTACGACACCATCTGTCAGCCACCCATAATGCAGTCTTGAGATCTCTTCCCAGGTGCCTCACCCCCAACTCACACCTCACTTCATGTGACCCCAAACGGTCACATGAAAGGTGAGGCAAGGTCTCAGTGGTTTCACCTGAAACTTCTGGTGGTAATGACCCACGCCTTTTTTTCACGCCTTGGCTCATGTGGTGACGGACATGATCAATGACCACCTCCAAATGGGACAACGCCGACTGGGATTTAATTACCTGGTACTCTCCACCTTTTGGTTTTTGAACTGAGGAAGCCTCTTGGATAAGGTCATAGCTGGCCATAGTTGATCTAGTACGGATAACGAGTTAAGAATAATGGACATTTTATGGTTCAGGAAATGAGTCCATGTGGAATGTTGGATTATAGTAATTATGCCATGGTCCTGGGTCTTCCACCCCTTTGCTTTGTTTTATTTATTTTTTGGTAGCTCACCTTCTGTTATTGTTACATATCTTCAGTTTGTTTCTTAGTTTGCTTATGGTTTAGATTTTCATCTTTGCATCTTTCTGCTTAGTCTGTTCTCAGTTCTGGCCAGTCTGAGTTTTAAATTCTAGATTATTTTTCTTCATGACTTTATTCTGAGTCTTGGTTTTGCTTCCTTTGTAAATATAATTAATTCCTTGAGTTTGTTTTCCTGCCCTCCTGTCTTCTGTCCATGTTCCTGTTCCCATGTTTAGTTACTTCCTGTTTTATTTTGCTAGTCTCATGTCTTGTGTGCATTGTGTTCAGTTTTGCTTCCCATTGTGTCGTCAGTCGGATTCTGTTCACCTGTGTCTTGTTTTCCCCAGCTGTGTCCTCACTCTCCAATAACCTCATGTGTGTATTTAAGGCCTCACTTTTTTGTAACGTCCTCCCTCGTGCTGTGTGCACCCTATTTCTGTGTTTTCCCTTTGGGCAATCAACATTTTGCATTTCTGGCTCCAGTCCTGCCTTGTTTCTTTATTTTTGGAAGTGACTTCAGCATTAAAGCTTCTTTTTTTTAGTTTAAGTCCTGTCTCCCACAGTGGGTCCACACTCTGCCTGCTACACAGATGACATATGGAAAATTATGAACATGCAACAAAATCCACACAGGTAAAAGTTGTGATGATGTGTGATGGGCAGGCCCCTTTGAACACACCTGATAAAAACAAAAGTTATCAGATGTTCAATTTAGATTCTGTTGTGTTAAGGCTAGACTATAATGTATGAAAACTGAGCACAAAAATCACAATAACTCTTATTTGCATCAGCAGGTTTACCTTGTATGTGTGGGTAGTTCATAAGGTAAAGAAAACCAGTGAGAAGGGAGTTGGAGGTCGTGTCAGTCCCAGCACCGTGAAGATCTAAAGAGTTCATAATGAGCTGCTCTTCTGAAAATGAAGAACTACCATTGCCTCTCTAAAAACAGAATAATCATTCTAAGACAAATGTCTTAATCTTCTTATATTAAGGACATTAATTCAAAAAATGTGTGAATTATGTTGTGAACTAAAACTATACAGATATCTTTTTGGAAAAGGTTTGAATGAGTTCAAATAATTTTTATATTTTGAATGCAACCTATACCCACGTAAAACATGATGGAATCTGATTCTTTTCACACATCCACACACCTTGTCCAGTTCATCCAGGTAACAGTCAATAAAATCTCGTGGCTCTCCAGGGACTCTGGTCTTCTTGTGCTCATTGATCAAATCAATCGTGAGACTCTTACAAATCTAAAAATCAAAAGTCATCATTCATACTTTGAAATGTCTTCTTACTGGCAAAGTGAATAGTTATTTTTAATATTACCTCAGAATTCTTAAAGGCCTTTTGGAAGGGCAGTGGCAGGTGACGAATTGGAGGAAAAGTGTCATACAGCTGGAAGAAAAGATAAGTTAGGTCATTTGTTTAAATGAAAAGAGGTGACCAATCTTGGTTTAACTTTTTGTTCAGTGCTACTCATCAAATTATCATGCTAACATGCTACAGGCTGATGGTAACCATGGTAAATAAACTTGGCACAAAAAATAAGAAAATCTGTGTTTGGTTGATGTTTTTTATTTATTGTAACAATGCTTCTTGGCTCTACTGTTTGTGCTAAGTTTAAATTACTGCTCATCAAAAAAAAATCCTGTTTTGTTATTGGTAGTATTGTTGCTCAATGACATTCCTAAGTAAGCTTTATGACCTCAGAGAGATCTGTTACTCACCATAGCCCACGGTCCATTGACTATCTTGGTATTCTCTGTAAAGCACTGAATAACCAGTGTGATTAATGCATCATCATAGTCATAGCGCGTAGCAAACAGAACCTGGCAGATGATGTTGGAGGCCGCATTGTGAAACATAACTCGAGGACAAATGGTGCTACCTGTGTGTAACAGCACAGTATTGTAAAATAATACAAAAGAACATAACAGAACCAAGCGCACAACACAAAATTCAGTTATGTGACCTCACAGATGACATACCAATGCTCCTTTCCAGGGTACTAATGATGTGTTTTATCTCTTCATGAATTCTGTCCTCCATTGAATTCTTCCCCAGACCAAAATTCCTCAAAGTCATCAAAGCAAAGCGGCGATGTTCCCTCCAGCTAGAGCCATAATCTGCCATAATGACCCCTACAACAGGTTTAGCAACACAAAAAGGAAAAAAAAAACTTAAGAATCATCTGTGGTTTCATCATTTTGTGATCATTTTTGTTTTCTGGAGCTCATCTACTTTCTGGCCTGTTCCATCTTTTATTTATGATCAGTTCAACACCGCCGGGTCCACCAGCATCTCACTGGAGTTTCATTGTTGTAAGAAAGAGCATGTAAATAATACTAACATGCATGGCACAACAAAGCAAAACAGGTAATGAGCTTGCTGACTGGCGACATAGCCAGGAGAAGCCAATCAGATGAAACTGGGCTTTTAGAAAAGGCGGGCCTTAAAGAGACGAGATATAAAACAGCTTGATTCAAACAGTTGATGAAATGACTTCTTATTTTTATTCTTATTATTAGACTGTGAATCACGCAAAGCTAGTCTTGTGCAGTTCCAGATTAAATGCAGTATGTGGTTCTGGAAATGAGGAGACAGTTTGGTTCAAATGATATGAGCCAAATTAGTTGCTGCCTTTGTTTTTTTAATGATATTCAAGTTATTAATAATAATTAATTCATCAATTTTTAATTGATTTTCTCCATATATGTATTTTTTTTTTGTAATGGGTAGTTCCACAAAGCTATACTAAGCAAAATGTGTGTGTTTTACTACTACAGTAGCTGGTGTGAGTTTTTCATATATGCACTAAATAATAATACACTAAAACTTTCAGGATCCAGTATATGCAGAAAGAAATAGAAGACATTATTCACATATATGCTGACTTTTTTTGTTAGTAAAATCTGGATGTACATTATCTGTTCTACCTTTCCTCTGGGAGACCTCATTAATAAACATGTCTTGGGGTCGTCCAGCAAAATCAGTAGCCTTCGTCACTATAGCCTCCTTTACGGCCTTCATCCCATTGATGACTACCGCAGGTTTGCGGCCGATGAAAATACTGTAAACATCTCCATAAGACTTCCTCAGCTGGCAGGGAAAAAAATAACATGTCAGTGTTGGAGTTCATGTATCACATATTCAGACTGATATTTCCATTTAAAGGGGTTAAACATATTTTCCAAGTTAATTTAGTGTTTAGTGACCTGCAGGAGAATGAAGCAAAAAAAGTTTATATAAGGAAAAGTTGGACCTGTATTGGTAACTAGTAAGTGTCTTATTACATATAATAATCCATATTCAGTGTTCATAAAGCTGTTTATGTGACTGCATGAATTTTCACAGCAATTCAGTGTTTCACTCACATTCTGTAAGATGCTGTCAGTGTGGTTCTCATCCGGGTTACTGCAGTTTTGTATTTTCTAATTAGTTTTTGGTTTTATTTCAGTTGACTTTTCTTTTTTTTTTTTAGTTAGTTTCCAGAGAAGGTTTTCTTGTTTGAAAAGGTTTAATTTTAGTTTGGTTATTATTTCTTTCAGTGTTAGTTTTAGTCTTTTTAGTTAATATTGTATGGAGGGCTTATGCTGGAGGAGAGATTTAGGAAAGCGTAGGTGTTATAATAAAAACACAACACTTTTTGGAAGCAGTTGACTCACGTTTCTTATGTGGCACAGACAACCATGTGTAATTGTACTGCTGTGACATGGCATTTCTCAGATCATAAACTGAAATTGTATCCATGTACTGTGATCACTGCAGTGGTTCAAACTATCCTAAACTACTGAGCATCAGAACATTTTCTCCTTTGAAAAAAATGGATATCAAACACATTTCATTTAACAACCTTTAGGTTTCACGGCAATTTAATACTAATAAAACTAAAATCATCAATCGGAGAAAATAGTTTTCTTACCCTCTCAAAGTCCTTTAAGGGGTTCTCCAGATTCAGCTGCAAAATGTTTCCCAGCAGTGGAAGGACAGGTGGTCCCGGTGGAAAATTATTCGGCCTCTGGGATTTGAGATGAAGGATGATGAAGAAAATGAAGACACATAACAGCAAAATTGAAACAAACATGGTAAAATGATTTGGACTGCACTGAGAAGAGTAGCTGGCTGACCGGGTATCTCAGTCTGTCCTCGTCAAGCTATTTACTTTTTGCTCTGTTTGAAAGGTGAGTGACCTTCATGTGATATGGGTTTGGGGGTCTGCATTAACTCATAGACTGGAGTGAAGTCTTAACTTAAATCTCCTCAACAGAGACACCAAAATGAGGAAGAGTTCTATGTGAGCCAGACCCTCTCCAAGTAACAACACATGTCTTAAACTCCATATTTTCTTGAACTGGGTAACAGTTGCGACAGAACTGATAACTCAGTGGAAAACAAGGAAACTAAAACTAAAAAAGACCCTTAGGAGGTGACTTTTGTTCTGCCCCTGACTACAACAGTCTGCTTTGACTCTCTGTCTCTTAAGCAATCAATGGTTCTTCATTGTTGGCTAGACACACTGGAAAATGCAGCTATTAGCCTTAATATCCAGGTTTGTTGAGGACTTCATAAATGAGGACTGTGTGGAGGAGAGCCTGTTTGATTGAGGTGCTCTTGTGGTTGATACATACACCTTTATGACCTTCATTTGTTTTTGATGTTTAGGCCCTCAAAAAGGTGATTCATTTGTGCAAAAAAATAAATAAATAATAATAATACAGAAAAGAATAAGAAATAAAGCAGATACAATAGAGTCTTGACACTCTCAGTGCTCAGGTTCAATTAAATTACCTCTTTTTTTCCACTGCTACCACCAGATGGCGCCAGTGTACAGACTTTTTACGTCCAGCATGCACTTTGGTTCAGGGGATTTACAGTACATTACATTCATGTCATCACAGTATTTTGGACAGTTTTGATCATTTAGTTCCTCACATATTTCCATTTAGTATTTGAAATTTGTACCCCATTCCACTCATACTAATATGATACTAACACAGTGGCCAATGTTACCTTGCAGCTGTGTAAGTTTGAGACCCAATGCAATTGTTTTGCTTTTACTTTTGCAGTAAAATATCAAATGGAAGGCCACGGTACTTTCCATATTGTAGTATTTATAGTTTTAATCTCTTAAAGGAAATAAATATTTCTTCAAACACCAGTTAATGCATCAAGCATGAAAGTACAATACAGAAAGACGTTCATTTTCAGTTCAGTTCATGGGTAGTTATATAGTTCCAATTCACATTAACAGTCACCTCAAAGCTTTTTGTACCACAAAGAAATTACCATACAGTTTTCAATTCAATTCAATTCAGTTTTATTCATGTAGCAACAACCCGTCACCTCAAGTGTTCAGGGTCACCTGATTCAACCCTAACTATAAGCGTGATCAAAAAGGTAAGTTTGAAGCCTAATCTTAAAAGTAGAGAGGGTGTCTGTCTCCTGAATCTAAACTGGGAGCTGAAGAGGGGCCTGAAAGCTGAAGGCTCTGCCTCCCATTCTACTTTTAAGTATCCTAGGAACCACAAGTAAGCCAGCAGTCTGAGAGCAAAGTGCTCTACTGGGGTGATACGGTACCATGAGGTCATCAAGATAAGGTGGGGCCTGATTATTCAAGACCTTGTAAGTAAGAAGAAGGATTTTAAATTCAATTCTGGATTTAATTGGGAGCCAATGAAGAGAATCCACTATAGGAGAAATCTGCTCTCTCTTTCTAGTCCCTGTCAGTACTCTAGCTGCAGCATTTTGGCTCAGCTGAATGCTTTTCAGGGAGCTTTTAGGACAGCCTGATAGTAAGGAATTGCAATATTCCAGCCTTGAGGTAATAAATACATGGACCAGCTTTTCAGCATCATTCTGAAATGGAATGTTTCTAATTTTAGAAATATTGCACAAATGCAAAAAACCCCACAACAACCCAAAAACCAGCATATCAGCACAAATACCTTATACCAGCTGTCAAACACAGTGTTGGAGGGGTAATAATTTAGAGCGCTTTTTGGCAGCCACAAGGCCTGGGAACCTTGCAGTCACTGATTCGACCATGAACTCTTTTGTATACCAAAGTATTCTGGAGTCAAATGGGAAGCCATCTGCCTGACTCAAATTAGATCATGCAACAGAAATATGTTCACAAGCACAGCAACAATTCTACAACAGAATGTCTGAAAAAGAAAAGACTACTGGCCATGTGAGATGGGGTCTGGCGATAAACTTTTCTCAGTTGACACTCTGCAGCTTGAATTGATGCCCCCATTTGCTTCACAGTTGAAAGCAGGTTTGCACATGTAATAGAGACATAGACACTGAATTATTTGTTGAACAATATATTGATGTTTTCATTTTTACCATTTGGTGCATAAAGAAAAATAGATAGCCCCTTTATAGAAAAAATCTCTTCACAGATATTGGCTTATCAGAAATGGAGGGTGCAGAATGCTCTGTGTAAATGACTTGCAGTATTGGCTGAAACTGTGCCAAGTGTGCAGAGAGTTACCTTTATGTCAACAACATACAGTATTAGGCAATCACATTAAAACAGTAGGATCAGCACTCTTGCCATGTGACCCATGTCTGTATGAGAAAGTACTGCCAAGATTATTTTTTTTTAACACTTAAAAAAAGTTCTTTATGTTAAAGGTGAGTGAGTATATAACGTGCACGTCTAGGCAGAGCCACAGAATGCAGATGCATGGTGTCTGTGTTTAATTTCTCATACTCACAGTTCACAAACTGTGTGAGCAAACAAATCTTTCCATGAACCATGCATATGAATATTTCATGCTCAAAATTCTGATTTATCAAAATTTTCTGACCTGAATCTGTTTGTACTGTATACACAAATTGAGAACTGCCCCAGACCCCGTACACACAGGCTACTAAAACTGCTACGCAAAACACAAAATAACAAACACAGCAGTAATTATTTCTTTTTGATAATTTTTACAGTTTTCCCAAATGCTTTAAGCCAAAACAGGTCACAATTAGAAATGAAAAGTAAAACATATGAGGAAAAATAAATAAAGGTAAGGACACAAAATAATTACTGAAAATCTGTAGGCTTTAACTCTTTTTAAAACACTTTAAAATGCATTATTTTATGTTACCTTGTCATTCAATACGATGACTTGCTTACTGACTTTGCAGTCTAACTGACACTGTCCACAGATGCTGGAGAACATGGATGTTTTTCAGCGATTACAGTGAGAACTTTGGCACACAGATCAGGTGTTACTTGTCCCCCACCTGTTGCCGTGCATTCTTCTTTTTTCTTCTTTAATCTTTTTTCATGTCAGCTTTGTCTTGTTTTTACGTGTGGAACACTGGGTGTCACAAGGAGAAAAATTATTCAGCATCTCAAGCTACACTCCAAAAAAAGAAAAAAAAAACCACCCATTCACAGTGGTTTAAAAGGGTGGGGGAAACTTTTGTTTTCAGTTTCTCCAATCAGACTTTCTCCTGATTTTTTTTGTAGGCTTCTCTTTTACATCATCATCACCTTCTCCAGTTCACCTCAAGTTAATATAGAAAAATGATGGCAGTTTGCAGATTGCAGGTAGGAAGCACGAGTCCGCTGATTTATAACGATTCACATGCATGATGGTACGGACAAAACTGGCTTTTTGGATTGTTTTTGTTTTCAGATTATTTTCTTGGATTTTCCTGTGGAGCGCTTTGTGTCGTGTTTTCAGAAAGTTTTTTTTTCATTTTAACTGTCCATCTCAGTTTTGAAATGATCTTGGGGCCACTTTATGACTTTCATTGCAACCGTGATGAGTCCCATTGAGGCCTATCCTGTACAAAACCTTCAAAAAGAATCATAAATCAGCTTATCTTATTTTTAACTAATCTTCTCATCCAATTAAGAATAATGGAGAACTGAAGCAAATTAGCTGACATAGGCCAGAAGGCTGATGCGATCTCACTGTGGACCACATCCATCTTCTAGCTTCATTTTTGATGTATTACATGTGTAAAGAGTCTAGTCCAAACAATAACAACAGCAAAACAATAGCAGCCATGCTGTAGCAGGTGGTAGATATTTTATTTTTCTGCATTGGTGACAGGTCCCCAAAATACAACTCCAAATAAAACTCAATAGTTTTTATAAATGTGGAGTGCCAAAAGAAAATGCTTAATGTTAGATAAAATGATTTAGGCAGCAGAAAGACAGATGTGAATTTGCATATTTCTTGGAAGACTCTCTTTATCTTGGATGATTGTAGCTGTTCTTAAATTTATAACTTGCGTCCCCACTTAAGAATCCCCAAAATGTTATTCTCACTCTAAAACTGCTTTTAATCAGAAAAATAAAAGAGAGAAAAAAATATCCAAGCTGAATTTCAATAAAACTGTGGTCAGCATGAGTGTACAGGCAGTTTTTTGCTATTTTTATTTCTACATGAATCAGACTCATTCAACTTAGTTGTTCTCATTATTCCCTTTGTCATCCATCCCCCACCTGCATGTGGTCGTTGTAAGACAGGACATCTTATGATATGGTTAAAATACTGTATTTTGACTAATCGTAATGCAAGACATCTGGTCTCAACCAAATTTTATGGTATATCATTATGAATATTTCCATTTGAACTGCTATGTGATTTTTCAATACTAAGTGGACGTTTGTGTCATGTATGCACACCACCTCACTGTGGCGCTCTAAGTTGGACCTTCATGCGATAAGGTTTGGGAGTCATAGTGATCCCATAGACTGGAGTGAAGTCTGGCTCTCCTGCATCCTCAGGCCAGATGAACTTAAACTTCCTCAGTAGAGTCACCGTGATGAGGAAGAGCTCCATACGCGCCAGACCCTCTCCAAGACACATGCGAGGACCTGAAACACCGAAGAAGACCCCAAAGTTATCAAAGACTGATTTAACTGGCCCTGTCTGTGCAGCCACTCAGTGTGTTTATGCTCATTTACCTGCAGAGAAAGGCATGAAAGCCTCTGGTTTAACAAACTCTCCTTGGTCATTAAGGAAGTTTTCAGGGTTGAATTCATGGGGGAATTTCCACTGTCCCTCCTCACTGAGAACTGAAGTCAGATTCTCAATGATCAATGTACCCTGAGGTGGAAATAAATAATAAGAAAAAAAACCCATAAAGGATGCTCTTCACTTTGTTATTTTGTTGTCTGTTGCCAAAACCTATTTAACCAATTGCCCCTTACCTTGGGAATGGAATATCCCATTAGCTCTGTGTCTCTAGTGGTGCAGTGGAAGACACTGAGAGGAACAGTGTTGGCGACTCTTTGTATTTCATGAATCACAGCCTGGATGAAGAGAGGAGATTTTCCATGCTTTATCTCTCTTTAAGCAGCTCTTAGGTGCTCAGACACAAAAACACATAAGAGAAGGTTTTATTTCTGGGAGCAAGAACTCCCACTCCTTCTTCACAAAATATATATATTAGCCAGTTTTAGAGGCTATAGAAGTAGGGACCTCTTCCCATAAGCAACAAGGAGGATGCGGCAGTAGTGAGATCAGTAAGCTCAATCACCATTCAGGCAGTGTCACATGTGTATTATCACATGCTTTGTGGTGCAACTTTGTGGTAATGAATGTTTTGGGGCAGTGCCAGGAAATGTAATCTTACCCCTGCAAGTGCATGCAAGTGCATGTCCTGTTAGGTGCAACCCTCAACCTCAAACAAAGAAATCTCTTCCTTAGTTGCATAAAAGGTCTTTTCAGTGTAAGCCATTGCTGTAGCCAGAATTACATTTCATTGTGTTTGGATTTTGTTGGGGAAAGGGCATCCTTACATCCGTGTATAACCAGGGCCATTATAAAAAAAAACAAAAAACCTTTGGAGTACAATATAATGTATTGAAAAAAGACAAACATCACCCTGATGATTTAACACGTGTGTTTGCCTCAGGTTCCGATAGATTTGAGACTTCCTAAATATTCTGGACCATGCACCAACCACTCAATGTTTGTGACAGTGCACAAACAATGCAGGTGCACAATGATGGAGGTCTTTTAAATTAAGAAGGTTCCTTTCACTGTTAACTGATATGGCACTAATCTGGACCTGGTAATAGTAAATGCTGTAAATAGGTGTGGAAATCCCAGCCATTCAAAATCTCTTAAAAGCTCTTGTTATTGTCAGTAGACCAAGTCAGACCAGTGGCTTCTATGAGAATGGAGCTGCCACGGTTGGGTGGATTTCATGAAAAATGCAACCAGACAACTAATTTGTCAACAGTTTAATCCACCTAAAGTGTTAATTACATGGTGTGTATTTATTCTGCCAGTTTCTGTCAGTCTGCAAAGTTTTCTGCCTCCTGTTCTTCATCTGTCCTGGAGCCTTTTGTCTTATTGTGGACTCTGTGCATTTTTGCACTCTTCCTTTGTGTTAATCTTGTTTACTTGTTTTACTTTGAATTCATTGCATTAAGCATTCTTCCACAACTCACCTTGAAGTTTTATTTTACATCTGTCAGCTTGTCCCATTTTATGCAAGCATTTGGGTCAACTTTTGAATTAAATCCTAACACGATATTTAACAATACATGTTTCATGTACAGTACCTGGGTGTAAGGCATCTTGAGTCTGTCCTCAAAACTGGCTCGATATTTCCCTTCCAACACTTGGTCAATCTCCTGCTGACACCTTTCTGTGCAGGCAAGAAAACATCACACATGAAATTCCATATTTTGTAATACAGCTTACATAATAAGATTATATCTGTAAATATAGCAAAGACATATACACAAGTACAAGCAATGAAGCTGCACTGGCCCCTGCACAGATGGAATCTTCTGTATTAATTCAGTTCATCTTGAGACTTCAATATGAAATGATCTGAGTCATATCAAGCACCACATCCACAGCTGATTGAATACAAATGAATTGAACTGGTAAGCAGTTCGGGTAAGTGGGACTTGAACCTTTGTTAAATTTTTTTTAAATTAATGTAAAGAGGAATGGAAAATTTAGGGTTCCGAAAATGGGTCCATGTGGAATTATATCATGGTCCTGGGTCTTCTGCCCAGCGCTTTGTGTTTTTCAGTAGCTCAAGTTCTGTTGTTTTTAAATATATTTAGTTTGTTTCTTAGTTTCCTTATGGTTTAGATTTTCATCTTTGCATCTTTCTGCTTAGTTTGCTCTTCGCTCTGACCAGCTTTAGTTTTGTATTCTAGCTTATTTCTCTTCATGATTTTATTCTCAGTCTTGGTTTTGCTTTCTTTGTAATTTGTAATTATAGTTAATTCCTTGAGTTTGTTTTCCTTCCCTCCTGTTTTCTCTGCCAAGTCCATGTTCCTGTCCCCATCTTAAGGTAGTTTTTTTTTTATTTTGCTAGTCTCATATCTTGCGCGCATTGTGTTCAGGTTTGCTTTCCTTTGTGTCATTAGTCAGATTCTGTTCACCTGTTTCTTGTTTTCCCAGCTGTGTCCTCACTCCCTGATAACCTCATGGGTGTATTTAAGTCCTCAGTTTTCCTCAGTTGTTTATTGCATCCTCCCTCATGCTGTGTGCACCCTCTGTCTGTTTTCTTTCCCCTTTTGTCTATGAGTTTTTCCATTTCTGGCTCCAGTCCTGCCTTGTTTTTGTATTTCTGGAAGTCCGCACTCTCCCTGCTACATAGCCAACATATGGCAAATTATGAATATTTATATATAACTGTCCTTTTCCCCTTTTGACCACTGCTTTGTTATCAGGTGTGTTTCAATTTCGATTCTACTATGTGAAAGCTAAATTAATGAAAATTTAACCTAGAAAGCCTTTAGCAGGACAAAAAGTACAATAACTCAATATTTACTAATATTCAATTCACTAATATTTAATTTACTGATATCTAAATTAATATTCACATGCATGGGTTTTACCTTGTATTTGTGGGTAGTTCATAAGGTAAAGAAAACCAGTAAGTAGGGTGTTGGAGGTCGTTTCAGTTCCAGCACCGTGAAGATCTAAAGAGCTTATAATGAGCTCTTCTTCTGAAAATGAAGAACCGTCATTGCGTCTCTAAAAAGAGAATAATGTAACAAATGTCTTAATCTTCTCATATTAAGGAAGTCCATTCCCATGTAAAATATAATATCTCAAAAAGTGATTTGAGTCTATTCACACACCTTCTCCAGTTCATCCAGATAACAGTCAATAAAATCTCGTGGCTCTCCAGGGACTCTGGTCTCCTTGTGCTCATTGATCAAATCAATTGCGAGACTCTTACAAGTCTAAAACACAAAAGTCATCATTGATACTTTGAATTGTCTTCTTACTGGCAAAGTGAATAGTTATTTTTAATATTACCTCAAAATTCTTAAAGGCCTTTTGGAAGGGCAGTGGCAGGTGACGAATTGCAGGAAAAGTGTCATACAGCTGGAGGGAAAGAGTTGTTTAAATGAAGAGAGGAGACCAATCCTGATTTTACTTTTTGTTCAGTGCTACTCATCATATTAGCATGCTAACATGCTACAGCCTGATGGTAACAGTGGTAAATAAACAGCACAAAAAATAAGAAAATCTGTGTTTGGTTGATTATTTCTTTATTGTAACAATGCTTCTTGGCAATAAATCTTATACCTTTGAAAAGCCTGTTTATTTCCAGTTAAATGGCGCCACATTTCTAAGGAAAATGCGTTTGCAGGTTGAGCAGCAGAGTTCAGTTTGTGAGGTGTGCTTGCCAGATTGCCAGATTTTCTCTGCCAGTGCCAAAGAACTTATTCTGCTATTGACTCTTGTTTTGAGCTTCTGGTACCCCAGGTGCTGACAAGTGGCTTGTCATCATTGAAGGAAAACTAGTGGCAATCCCATATCTCCCCAGTCTGGGACCATACTCTATCCTCCAAGACAACAATGCTCACCCCCACAGAGTGGGGTTTATCGGAGACTACCTCTAGAATTTAGGAGTGGCTGATTTGGATTGGAGGAGGTGCCAGGCTGTTGTGACTGTGTATAGATCTTTCACCTTCTACATACTACTGGGCCCCTGTATATTAAATGAATAAATAAAATGCTAAATTGCCAATATGTCTTGTGTCTTCAGATTTCTGACAACAAATAAGAGTCAATAGCAGAAAAAACTGTTTGGCACTGGCAGAGAAGATCTGGCAAGTTTTTCATGGTCGTAACACATACTGAACTCTGCCAACTTAACCCACAAATGCATTTTCCTCACAAATGTTGCACCCAAAACAGGCCTTCCAATGGCATAGGATTTATTGCCAATAAGCATTGTTACAACAAAGTGCTAGTTTTATATGACTGTACATGCAAAATCTCTAATTAGTTTTGTTGTTGTTGTTGTTGTTAGAATTGTGGCTGTAAAACCTTAGCCTTAACGACATTCCTAAATAACCTTTATCACCTCAGATACATTAACTCACCATAGCCCATGGTCCATTGATTATCTTGGCGTTCTCGGTAAAGCATCGAACAATTAGCTTAATTAACGCATCATCATACTCATAGCGTGTAGCAAACACAACCTGGCAGATGATGTTGGAGGCCGCATTGTGGAACATAACTCGAGGACTCATGGTTTTACCTGTGGAAGACATAATGTAACAGCCAAGCATTGTAAAATAATACAGAAGAACATAGAATCAAGTGCACAAAATTCAGTTGTGTGAACTCATAGATGACATACCAATGCTCTTTTCCAGAGTACTAATGACGTGTTTTATCTCTTCGTGAATTCTGTCCTCCATTGAATTCTTCCCCAGACCAAAATTCCTCAAAGTCATCAAAGCAAAGCGACGATGTTCCCTCCAACTGGAGCCATAATCTGCCAGAATGACCCCTACAACAGGTTTAGCAACACAGAGAGAAGAACCTAATGAATCATCAGTGGTAACATTTTGTGATCATTGCTGCTCTTTTTCAGAGCTCATCTACTTTCTGGCCTGTTTAATCTTTTATTCATGTGTCCCATTCAATTCTAAACAACCTGAAGCACACCATGTCACTGGAGTTTTATTGCAATCAGTATGGATTATTTACATGCTCTAACAATGTATGCTGCAACAAGTAATGGGCTCACTGGCTGGCAGCAAAGCTAATATAATATAAGTGGGCTTTTAGGAAAGGCAGGCCTTAAAGAGACAAGAGGTTAAAAAAAAAAAGCAGAAAAAAGTAATTAAGGATTTATTGGTTTGTTTGTTTTTAAACTGTGAATCATGCAGAGTTAGTCTAGTGCAGTTCCAGAATAACTGTAAGGATCTGGAAATGAGCATAACAAGTCCACTGATAGAGGACATACTGGAAACTTTGCTGAGCATGCTGGCTAGTACAATATAACACACAGACATATAAAATTGATTATTTCCAGGACTCATTTTTCCCTCATGTAGTGTATGATAATACAGTAAAACTACCAACTTCAGAATCCAGTATTTGCAGAAAGAAAGAGGAAGATGTTGACACATATTCTGGCTTTTTTTGTTAGCAAAATATAGGTGTATATAACCTGTCATATGATATACAATATCTGTTCTACCTTTCTTCTGGGTGACATAATTGACAAACAAGTCTTGGGGTCGTCCAGCAAAATCAGTAGCCTTAGTCACTATAGCCTCCTTCATGGCCTTCACCCCACTGATGACTACAGCCGGTTTGCGGCCAATGAAAATACTGTAGACATCTCCATAAGACTTCCTCAGCTGGGAGGGAACAAAATAACATGTCAGTGTTGAAATTCATGTGTATACAGATATATATTCAGATTTCTTTCTAAAGCGGTTAAACACATTTTCCAAGTTAGTTCACTGTTTACTGACCTTC
>JASGAU010251408.1:0-16390 GCA_030220045.1 Australoheros facetus | reverse complement strand
CCCCCGCACTCAGCTCCTCCCTCTGAAACTCATGCAAAGCTGAAGAAATTTGCTCATAGTCAGTAATGTAGAGATCATCACCAACATATAAATGCTGAATGAAAGAGAAATTTATTTGTGATATTTTCCGAGACATTTGCTCCAGTATGGTGTATTTAAGTAATAAAAATATTGAAGATTTAAGAGCCTCCTTAAATTCCTTGTAAAGCTTCATTGTCTCTAATTAGCTAAACTTGGGTTTTTAGATGTTGTAATAAGTACCTGGATAATTTTGTCTATTCAAGTGGGCAAAAGCCTGATATCAGCATGGCTGAAAATCCTCTATTGAACACCCTGCAGCGCTGCCATTCAATTTCCAGCCTCGCAATCATCAAGGCGCATGATGAGCGTCTAACTGAAAATGGATAAACATGTATCCTCTCTTTTCTGTTCGGATGACCGTTTGCTATTCATCACTCTAATACCTGACAGAAATGGAGGAAAATGTCCCTTTGAAGATTCAATTACTGCAGAGAGGGAGAGAGGTGTCTCTCTCTGGCAGGCACAAATTGAATGGGCTATTTGCAGAACAAATTGGTGTTTGAAGTCCTTGCAAGACCTAATAGGTCTGAAGGAGGGACCCGGTAATGGCTGATGCGCTTATCTGCAGAGTCTGCGGCCTCGCATGAGCTCGCTGCTGCCACTGAAACAATGCTGCTCTTCTCCAGGAGGAGGCTGAGACGCCAAAAAATCAACTTCAGCAGGGAAGGAAATGGACCTGAAGAGTAAACAGACTGGTGTTTTAAATTGGATTTTCAATGGCATGAAAATCATGGAGAGTGGATTTGTTCTCAACCTCCTAAAGTACAGCCTAAACATGGTGATCGTTAGCAATTCAGCTGCTTCACCTTCAGAGTCCTGCTTCTCCACGTGCTGCTCTGGTCCTTTCCATTCCACCTCCGATGTGCAAACAAAGCAGAGCGCACACCCGTCAGCTGCTGCGGTACAAATGGCTCTGACCCATCGGGGAATGGAACCTGCAGCGGCGCCCCCCGCCCCCCGGGGCGGTCTGTGGGGCCTCAGAGGACGGAGCTTGTTCTGGGTCTTCAAAATCTGAAGAGATGGTCTTTGCTGGGTGACGCTGTCCTGTTAGGAGTGCAACGGACAGGTGTGCGATGATGTGGTATAAGAGCACCATCAACACAAATGCCCATGGGTTCCCGGCAGAACTCTGAATTATAACACGATGATCGATGTTCAGTTTGATTGGTGTATATAACAGTAACACTAAACGCTACAAGGTAACTAAACCTGTGGCTCCGGTAATAGACGGGCTTCCATCCCATGCTGAAGTGTCCTTGGGCAAGACTGAACGCCAACTTGCTTGCTATGGCAGGCGAGCAGCTTGCATGGCAGCGCTGCCACACACCAGCCCATTTAACAAACACGGACTTGAACTGCGTTCAGATTTGTAGTCGTCTGTTGGCAGGAAAACGACTCATCAACATTCTCCATTTGCATCTCTTTGCTTGCTTGTTCGTGTTGTGGAAGTACGCAGGTATTCACGTGTACCTGCGACCTGTGATACATCAAATTATTTGTAATATTTACGTTTTGTTAGATTTCCAGCGTTTCCTCTCAGCTTTTTCATGTGTGAGATGCACATCGATACAGGTGGAAGGAAATGGCTTTAATGGAACGGAGCCATAGTTAATGTTATTAGTAACACCTGTGCCTCTCAGCCTATGATGAGCCAAAATGTCTTCCAGTGTGACAAAAGCAAGGCAGCTTATTAATGCTGCACATTTCATACACAGCTGCAGATCAAAGTGCTTTACTAATAGTGGAAAAAAGATAAAAATAAATAAAAAACTGGCGTATTTAAAGGTAAAAATGATGATTAATAACGAGAAAAATGCAAAGGCAAATTGAGGACAGAAGTTCATAAGCAGGCAGGTTAATGTTGGGACTTTGTGGAATGTGGCTGATTGTTTTGTGGGAGGAACGTTGAGGAAAGTTCATATAGACGGAGTTCAAAAAAGAAACGAAAAATCGAATCAAGCAGGAAGTGAAACGTTTCCTCCAAATTTAAGACGAGCTCTCAGAATAATTTAGCTCCGATTGTCCCTTCATTTTCAAAATGAAGCACACGATGGATCGATCCCCGTCGGCTCACCGAATCCCTCCAACCTGACCATCTCAGATTTCCTAGGAAAAAATCCCGAGGAAAGATTCACTTCTTAATCGGAATTATGCAAAATTCCTGGTCTCTACTGTCATTAGTTTTCTCAAAAATAGACTTTATGGGCTGAAGGTCGGGCTGTTTTTAAACATTTTCCAGCCCCGTTTTTTTTGAGGGCCCATTTTAAAATTCCATTACCCAGAAAACTACTTGAGCTCCGTCCTTCAAATGTTTTACAGTAAATATCTGGTACTATGGCTCTATGAATATGGACTCTCAAGAGTGTAGCTCAAGTTAACAGAATGATGGATGCTTGAAGTCCCTGAAATATTTGGATGTCCGACGGCAGGTTTGGAGGCCTGTGGAAACCACAGCGCTGCAGGAAGGAGACTGATGTTTGATTTACAGCTTCTCATATACAAGACACATAATAACTCTAAAACAGTCCATGCTTTCACAGATATTAAAGCACACACACACACACACACACACACACACACACACACACACACACACTTTCATCAAACTTCAGTGTGATATTCTCCAGGTATGAAACCATGTACCAAATTTAACCCAAGGTTTTTCAGAAACAGCAAGTTTACATTAATATTAGGACCAGAACAGTAAAGTTTATATTGATATTTGAGTTCATAATCATTGCATTAGTGTAAGCAGTGCTTCATGCTTTCACCTCATGCTTACTGGTGTTCTAAAATCAAAGATGGCATCTTCAGTGTTTTTCTTTTGTGACTTGATGCCAGTTTTCACCAGTTTATGGGCTTTTGAATGCATTTCTGCAAAATACATTCACAGAGGCTTTGTTTTAAAATGAAGCCTTACCATTAGCTTTTTTTAAGGTCATGAACTTTATTCTCTATCTTCACCTGATAAAATGATTCTGCAGCTGCAATACGGAAGAATAACATTTAGAGCCGAGCCCCCCAACCCCTGACGTGAAGAACCACAGCGATCATGAAAAAAATTAATGAATGAAACCCCCGCGCTTCTGTACAAACATATAAAAGCAATATGGTCAGATTTACAAAAAATAAAACAATCTCAGGACATAATTCCACGTTTTCACATGACGCTCGGATGGAGCTTTGGCTGGAGGTTTTCGGAACCACTTAAAACAGGAATTTTTTGGTGTGTGGGGGGGTAATAACTATATACGCATCATTAAAATGTGGCAGTGTTAATACTTAGATGACTGCAAAATGCTTCAAAGCCATCATCCTGATTTAGCTTAACTGTTGCCTTTGATTTAAGTGAGAATTATGAAACACGATGCCCGTCCACTGCTGCTGTTTCTGAGGTGATAACCACTTTCACCTTGTGTATGAATGGCTGTCAGGCCACAGAAGCCTTTGAGTATCAGATTAAAAAAATGATCCTTTAAGTTGATTTTGGTTTAAAGTGATCTCAGTAATCCACATCAGAACAAGACCATTTCGTGCTACGCTAACGTTGGCCTTTTCCATTATGAAATCCGCTTGGTTCCATTAAGCTGTTTACTCTCACACACACATAAATACATACATGAATATACATAAGCTGCGCACGTGTACAAACAGATTTCATGAGTCATTTTTCAAATCAACTTATTGAGTCAAATTGCTCAGTTTGGGACTTAATACATATGTGCGGGTTTGCTTTGATGTGGTAAACCGGAGTGAGGGCTACGGGATCCCACCCACAACAATGAAGCACACTTAAATGGCACGGCAGCCTGAGGGAAATCACTTTGCTTCAACTCCAGCTCCTTCCTGCGCTCACTGGGGAGTCTGCTGATGCACCACAACTGGATTACTTATGATTAGCCACCTTGTATTTATTTCCAATTAGTTTACGTCTTCATTCTGCTGCAAGTTTTTGATTATCATTTATCTCTGTGTGATTGGGAGGTTTCTTTTATGACAGAGTGGATGTTGTGTTCTGCATGACAGGCTGTGCAAACCAAAGACATCTGCCAAGCTAGTTTTTTCTCCTTTTGTTTACTGCATCCGAAACAATATACTTAACACCTTCCAGATGCTTTGAGATAATAACATCAACACATTAAATCGATTTATTTAGTTATTCCATCCTTTCAGCATTTCCTCTTTCTGAAAGACAAGCGTAGAGAAAAATCGCCCCGCAGTTCGGCTCCGTGGACGATGCTTTTGTGTTAATTTGTGTTCTCGGGCACTGCTGGTAATTAAAAGAAACTTCACATTGTTGTGCTGTCCACCCTCACTGCTTCCAGAGGAATTAGATGGTCAATAGCAGCCAGATGCTGCTAATCAAATGCACTTGATTAATTGATCAGCAGTAAGTGTGAGCACCTCTATAAAAGCAGAAGTTTTGGTAGTTTGCTGCTCTGGAGCATTCAGACCTTCTCAGGTGCAGCTGTGAGCTCCATCTCAGACTCTGCAGGCCTCGGACAGCATCCTAAAGGTTAAAGTTCATGAGATGTTGGGCCTTAATGCACAGTGCCATGTTTGGAGAAAACCAAACACGAGCAAATCTGCAACAGAATGACCGAAGAAGAACATAATGAAGGCGCTACACTGGCCCAAAGGCCAGAGCTCAACCACACTGAAATGCTGGTAAGACCTCAGGAGGGCTGTGCAGAAACAAATGGCTGCAAACCTCAATGGACTCAATGAAGAGTGGGCCAAAATTCCTCCACAATAATGTGAGACACTGATAAAGTCACATAGAAACTTCACAGATTACTTATTGCTGCTAAAGATGATTCTACAGGCTACTGAATCACGGGGTGCACTTAGTTTTTCACAGCACTGCAGACGGTACATGCTGAATTTCAGCAGCCGTCTCAAGTTGAACGCAGTGACATCTACAGACTGGATGTCAAAGATGGATGTAGCCACTGTGAGGTCTATTTCATAAGTGACCACTAGGGGAACCCAGCCAGTTTTGTACAGTGGCGTTAATATGAAGACTCATAAAAAATGCTTAGTTCTTATGTGATGTAGCCGGCAGCACTTACTTGGGAGGATCAAGATGGTGGTGTGATTTGGGAGGAGTTGGGTAAGAAAAATAAAGATATTTCAAAATGTATCATGAACCTACAACCAGCAAACTCGTTATACTAGAAGCAGGAGGAGACGACTGGCCTCAGTGAAGCTAAATCCAACATCTGCACTTTTAAAGTTCATTAATTAAACCTGCATACATCGTATATTTTCATCCTTTCAAAAACTGAAATATCAAGCTGCTCTAGCTGGTCCCATTCGTGGCTGATTGTAGCTTAATATTTAATGAACCAATATGAAAGTGATCAGTTTTCTGAGCTATAAAATCACCAGAAAACAGATAAATATCATTTCCAAAAAAACCAAAAAAGAATTAAAGTCAGTGTCAAACTGAAGCTCCTTTCTTTGTTTTCTTCATACTGTTTTTTGTTTGTTAGGCTGTGTGGATAATATCCATCCCTTCATCAGATCTTCTCTGTACTTCTTAAACAGAACATTCTCTATAGCATCGTTCAACTTCCATTTCTTTATTTGTTCCTTCATTAGTTCATCCAGCCATCTGTTTTCTTGGCCAGACTTAATCAGAATTTGCCAAAACCTGTGAAAATTATGCATCTCACTTTCACGTTCCAGCATTTCTGTAATTACACTGATGAGGTCCAAGGGGTTTTGTCTGTTCCTTTGTTCACTTGTATCTCATAAACCGTTTATCAGGCTTTCACAAAACTTGAGAAAGTGAAGCTTCCTCTTCTTCTGATTCCTGATGATTACAGGTCACAGCAAAGATTCAAAGGTATGTACCGTTTCCTGCCAACACTTGGCATATCTTCATTTATAAAAGTCTCATTTCTGTTAACTTTAACACCCATCAGACATCCATAGACCATCTATACAAAGCTTACCAGAATCTAAGCTTTCAGTGAAACTCGAAGCCCCTTAAAACACCATCATGGTGTGAAATGTGCTTCATAATTGTCTCGTTTCAGCCCACCGTGGACTCGGCAAACAACTGAAAATAGTGCCTGTGCTGCAGCGCTCAGTTACTTAGCTGGGTGTTCAATAACACACAGAGAGGGACATGTAAATATTAGTGGGGTGATTATTGGCAGTTGTGTATGACCTAAAGTAACAGGTAACTCTATCCTCTCCATTATGTATGCTGTGAGCTGTGGTGTGAGGTGCAGTGGGAAAGCATTGCTTTTAACTGACCAAAGAGGTTCGCTTTACACTCAGATGTCCTTCGCAGTGCAAATGCACTCGTAATGCAATGAGAGAAATGAAGCACCTGATGCCCGCAGGAGCTGAAGCCACCTTTAGGTGGAAACAGGAAAAGTAACAAAAAGTACCTGTAAGAATTTACAGCTCCATCAAACAGTAAATTGGTTTGCTTTGATTTACTAATGAAAGTGCATTTGATTCATAACTGACACCTATAACAAGAGCAGACGAGACTCCACCTTCAGCGAGGCTGAAAAGTCTTTCACACCACGTGTGCTTGAATGGACTTCCAGGATCCTGAAGGATATCTGGATCTGGAAAAGGTTTGTTATATTTTCTAGATAATATCATGACAATGTTTCCTATTTTGTTTTTGTTTTTTAACTTCAGTCGTGTGCTTAATATGTAGTTTTGTAGATATGATGCAAATTTCTCATTTTAATCTACCTCGCAATGGTACCGAATCCTTCCAAAAATTCCTGGCTCCAGATCGATTCCACAAGTTAATCACTTCTAAGCCGGGCCAGGCCCCGTCTTTGGGAAGACTCTCATAAAAATCTGTCCATAACTTTCTGAGTAATCCTGCTAACAAACAAACAGGCGAACTGAACACATTAGATTACCTCTTTGGCAAATCATCGCATGAGCCATCGAAGTTTTATGAGACATGCAATACATACTAATCATAAATATTTAAAGAAATAAAAAAACTTGCTTTTCCTCATGCGCAATAAACAATGAAATCTTTTCACATATTAAACTTGATGTCAGGTTTTTTTTCAGGTTTTCCCCTAAATCACACTATTAGTTACTCATAAACTGATTACATTTCTTTGTCTTCTAACTGCAGCATCGTTTTAATAAAAAATAAATACAGACACAAATGGAATGGGAGCCACTCATTCTCCTCTGACATAAATGTTTATTTCACTGGAGAATATTACAAACATGACATCTGGCTCATATTAAAAAAGAGCATAAATACAAAAGGAATGAGACAGTCAACATTCATGTCATGTTTACTTTCTTGGGCGCGCGCGCGCACACACACACACACACACACACACCATCTCCTCCCCTTTTACTGGTTTGACTCTTGAAAAGCATTCCTTGTTCCATTTTCCCCCATTCTCCTCAAGAATGTAGTAACAATAATAATGCATTAAGTGGGCTGAGTACTCTAAACACTCAGAGCTTCCTCTCACAGTAAGTGCAGAACCAGTTTGCCTGCTGTTGAAAGCATCTTACACACAGTCCTACAGAGAGTGGAGAGTTTGCCTCAACACCCCCACCCCCATCCTTCTCTCACACACACACACACACAGATGCAGAATACACTCCTATCTGCGAGTCTGGATGGAGAAACTAAAACACCGCTGGGCTCTTGTGCTGTCCGGTGAATCTGAGGACTTCAGCGCGTGCTGTCGTTGCTTTTGTGCAGGCATCCTGCAGAAATGGTCCCACCTGAGTTTCAGCGTTGATCGTGCTTCTGTCTGCTGGAGCCACCAGCATGGTGCAGCTCTGAGCAGGGGGTTAAATCCCCCATAAGAACAGCAAAAGGTCACCAAATGCTGTTGTTTATCAGCCATCCTGAAATGAAGCACCGAGCGAGTATCCCGTGGATTGATTTTAGCCCCTCTACAGTGAGCAGCATCACAAACACACCGTAATGATTATCCCAGTACTAATATCCACACAAAAGCTGCACACAATATAAAAAAATAAGGCTGGTTTGGCTGACTGGGCGAGTTTACAACCAATAGGTGTGTGTTTCTTAAATATAATGTAAAGAAAGTGTCATCTGTAATAATTCAATCCCTGGATAAAGATTTCTATTTTTGGTACATATGCCTTTCCTACAGAGGCGCACAGAGGTAAACACAATAACAAGGTTACAACACCTCAACTATTAAACCATCTGTTTTATACTACTGTGGCCAATTATCACCACAAAAACCCCCTACATTAGACTTATGAGAGAGAAAGAAATGTAATTTAATTAGAATGACAAAAATATTGCATTCACTTGAAATTAGAGTGGCTCTAATAAACCAAAAAGATTTAAAAGAATTAATATTGCAAATTATACTGCAAAATCTTCCAGTGGACAAAATATCCCATCCGGCCCATTTTCCCAGTGACAGAAGGGCTAAATGGCAATGTAAGATTAATTTACATTTTCATAACAATGTATAAATAACAGAAAAAGGGCCCAAACTGCCAGCACTGACAAAGATGATGATGTCATTTGCGTGCCCCAGAGTCACACATGTCTGATAACCAACACAACCGTCTGACAGTTCTGCACTTGAAACCAGCCTGTTGTTGCCGGTGTGTTGTGTACGGTAGCGCATCATCCCAAGTCAAGAGAACTGACAGGTCAACAGAAAATCTGCTAATTAATTTTTGTAATCATTGTGCAATTACACTAAATTAGGTATTGTTATTTGTCTGGGTTTTGTAAAGATGTGCAACACATTCAATGGTTTTTGTTGAACTAAAATGTAACAGTGTTAATTAAGTGTTTATTGTTAAGTGTTTTTCTTCATTTTTAGGCTTCGTTTTTTTAACATACCCCATATAGCGGTCCAGCGTTCTGCACCTTCGGGTACGTTGGATCATTGGAAAACCGTTTTTCACTCTTAATTTGATCCAATGCTACACAATCTGGCTGTCATGGTGTAGGATGTTGTTGTGTCCCTTTTGGGTCTAGGGCCTTTCATCAGGAGGCTCCTCCCAGCTGGGTGGAGTGTTGTTCCCGCTCTTCGGCTGCACACACCTGTTTCCAATTCTGTCCAGCGCTTATGGAGCCATCCAGTCTCCACCAGATCGTCTCGTACCTCGGTGGTAATCAGTCCCGCCTAGACTCACTCTTGGTAATCCCAGCTCCCCGTGCTTACCCGTTGTTTTTCCCTCGTTCCAGGTCAATTTACCATCTCTGTCAAAGAGTCGTCCCTTTTCCATCTTCGTTGCCACTGCGAATACGGACTGCTCACCATCTGGATATCATCCAGCCGTCATTCTCCTGCCTGCCTGCTCGCCCTCTGACCCCTGGAACTTCCAGGATCCTTGCAGCATCCTAGTCACCCCCTCTCTCAGAAATTACCTATTGGATGACAATCCAAACCGCCTTCGATACACCATTGGGACATTTCGAATACTTAGTTACGCCCTTTGGACTTACAAATGCTCCTGCAGTCTTTCAAGCACTGGTCAACAATGTGTTACAGGATTTTCTGAACCTTTCTGTATTTGTGTACCTTGACGATATTCTTAGTTTTTTCTAAGGATCCAGCAGAACATAAGGTTCATGTTCGCCGAGTGCTGCAGACGCTATTCGAAAATTGCCTTCGCATGTCATCCATAGCATTTCTCTGCTACATTTTTGAGGGCAGGCAGGTGAAGACGGACCCTGAAAAGATCAAAGCAGTGGCGGAGTGGCCAAGGCCCACTACTATTTGCAAACAGCTATAGCGCTTTTTGGGGTTTGCGAACTTCTACCGGAGATTCATCAGGAACTACAGCCAGGTAGCCGCTCCTCTAACTAAACTCACCTCTCTGAAAATACCCTTTTTTTGGTCCCCGGAAGCTGATGCAGCCTTTGTACACCTTAAGGACAGATTCACTTCTGCACCGTTCTCACCCAGCCTCGAACGGAGCTGCAATTTGTGGTTGAAGTGGGTGCAGTATTGTCGCAGCAAACCGGTCCAGAGGGTAAGCTACAGCCTTGCGCCTTTTTCTGCAGACGCCTCACCGCAGCAGAGCAAAATTATGATGTAGGAAATAGGGAGTTGCTGGCTGTTAAACTAGCTTTGGAGGAGTGGCATCACTGGTTAGAAGGGGAGGAACATCCCTTCATAGTATTGACCAATCATAAGAACCTTGCTTACCTGCAGTCCACTAAACACCTGAATCCTAGGCAGGCAGGCACACTGGTCATTATTTTTTGGTCAGTTTCTCCATTTCTTATCGTCCAGGTACTAGAAATGTTAAAACAGATGCCCTGTCCCGTCAATTCGCTCCTGAGAGTGATTCCACAGAAGTCGCACCCATTCTGCCCTCTACATGCACTGTGGGTGCACTCTCTTGGGAGGTGAAGGACGTCGTTTGGCAGGGCCTGCAAGGAGAACCGGACCCCGGGAATGCTCCTCCCAGTCGACGTTATGTACCAACCTTTCCTCGCTCTGCCGTGCTTCGTTGGGCCCACACCTCCAAGTTTGCATGTCACCCTGGGGTGAGTAGAAGTATCTCTCTGTTAGCGCACTACTTTTGGTGGCCTCCCTTAAAGAAGTAGGCCACCAAGAGTTCAAGAGTACTTGTTGGCCTGCCCTGGGTGTGCTCAAAATAAGAGCCTAAATGTGCCTCCTTCAGGACTTTTGCAACCCCTTTCCATACCACACAGGCCCTGGTCACATATTTAATTGGATTTTGTAACTGGGTTACCTCCTGCTAATGGCAAGACTGTGATTTTAACCATAGTTGACCGATTTTCTAAGGCTGCCCATTTCATTGCTTTAGATAAATTACCTACGGCCCTCAAAACCGCTCAGTTAATGGTGGAGCATGTGTTTCGGTTACATGGTATCCCAGTGGACATTGTTTCCGACTGAGGTTCTCAGTTCACCTCCCAAGTTTGGAAAACCTTTTGTTAATACCTTAGGAGCAAAGGTCAGTCTCAGTTCTGGTTACCATCCACAATCCAATGGACAGACAGAGAGCGTGAACCAGGAGCTGGAAGCTACCCTTCGTTGTATATGTACTCACAATCCCTCTCAGTGAGCCACACAGTTACCTTGGGTTGAATATGCACATAATGCACTAACCACTTCTGCCACTGGCTTATCACCCACCTTTTGAAGCTTTTCTAGGATGCCAACCAGTTCTGGAACGGGACCTGGATGTACCCCCTGTTCAACATCATCCCCATAGGTGAAAGCAAGCCTGGGAATGGACGTGGTTGGCCTTGCACCGCACAGCCAAGCACAATCGTCAACTGGCCGACTGACGATGGACCCGGCTCCCCAGTACACACCAGGTCAGAAGGTTTGTCTTTCTTCTCGTGATATTCCTTTGAGACACACTTCCAGGAAATTGGCACCCCGCTTCCTGGGTCCTCATGAGATTGACTTGGTCATTATCCCCCCCGCTGTACAGCTGAAGCTTCCTGCCTCCCTACATCTCACATTCCATGTGTCTCAAGTGAAACCTTATTGTTCCAGTCCTCTGTACCCTCCTTGGGTCTAGGGCCTTTCATCAGGCAGGCTCCTCCCAGCTGGGTGGAGTGTTGTTTGGCTGCACACACCTGTTTCCAATTCTGTCCAGCACTTAAGGACCAGTGGAGCCATCCAGCCTCCACCAGATCGTCTCGTACCTCAGTGGTAATCAGTCCTGCCTAGACTCAGTCTTGGTAATCCCAGCTCCCCGTGCTTACCCGTTGTTTTTCCCTCGTTCCAGGTCAATTTACCATCTCTGCCAAAGAGTCGTCCCTTTTCCATCTCCGTTGCCACTGCGAATACGGACTGCTCACCATCTGGATATCATCCAGCCGTCATTCTCCTGCCTGCCTGCTCGCCCTCTGACCCCTGGAACCTCCAGGATCCTTGCAGCATCCTAGTCATCCTCTCGCTCAGAAATTACCTATTGGATGACAATCCAGTTCAAACCACAATATTACATTTGGGATTCCATGAAATAGACGTTAACGTTCCTCTCTCTCTCTTCCCTAATGGTCCCTGCACTCAGGACTCTCTTCCCACTCATTCCCCAGACATACACCTAAACCCTGTTTACTTTTAGTGAATAAAGACGTTTTTATTGCAGAGCTGTTTTTGGGTCTTGCATAGTTGGGTCCTTTAAGTGGTTGGCTCATGAGCCATGACACTGGCTTGTCCTTGTTTGGGCTAAGAGAAACCAAGATATTACCCAATCACCATGTTAATCAATTTTCCCCTTATCCAAAGAAATGGCATATTTTATTAAGTGTATTTGCTGCAGTGCTCAGTCTCTTGTTTGTTTGTTTTTTCCACTTGTCATTTTTGACCTCTCCAGCTTTTTTATAAGCGTGTCTTTAAGCTTCAAAAACTCCCGGTGTAACTATGGCCCATGGGCTCACGGTAGCACCACATACCAAATATTTGAACACTTTAGAAAAGATTCACGTTCATTCATTAGATTTCTGTGTAGACTGAAGCTCAGGATCAGCACTTGTTCACGGTGAGTAATTCCAACCACGCAGCATCATATTAATGACTAACCTCGTGTTGTGGATGAATCATCTCAGATGATCTCTCGGCTGAAATTTGGTCCATTTTCAGTGTCTTCTTCTTCTGGGCATGTGATGGCGTTTGTCTTTCTCTCTCTCAACATGAACCTTTACTGAGAATAATTTAACTCTCATCTTCCATCTTCTCTGTGCTGCTGTGTGTTTGTATTGGCCTAACCACAGCTCTGTAGCTAGCCACCAGGTAGCACATCATTTTATGTCAACTAGCCTGACCAGCAAGTAGGTCTCTTGGTTTCAATCCACCTTAGCCGAGGCCTTTCTGTGTGGAGTCTGCATGTTCTCCCTGTGTTTGCGTGGGTTTCCTTGGTCGGTTAGGTTAATGGGTGATTCCAAATTGCCCATAAGTGTGAATGGTTGTCTGTTTCTCTGTGTTGGCCCTGCGACAGGTTGTGTACCCCGCCTCTCGCCCTATGACAGCTGGGATAGGCTCCAGTGGAAGAAAATGGATAGATGGACTTCAGCATATCATCCTTAGATGGAAACTCCTAACTTTGTTAAACCTTATACATTCTCATAAATGTGATGGACCTCTGGACTGGACTGTATTGGAAAAACAGCCAAACTGATCATTTAATTGGAAAGAATTTTGAAAATTTTTAATTCTTGATGTGCCTCCATGTTCCTTTGCTTCATTTAGGAACTGAATCTGAACTCAAAACTGGCTAATTCAGACAGACCCATTAAGTGAACTGTGGCCACTGCTGACAGAAACACTGCAGTTCTAACTATGCTAATAACAATGCTGTCCTTTAAGCATTTCTACCAGCAGCTCAAACCTAGTCTACAAGCAGAGACAAGGAATTTCTCAGTGTCTTAAAAGTTGGAGCCATTAAAGAGCACTAAATCAAGTTTCGAGTTGTCTCAGCAAAGGACTGTGTGATTTGGCATTATCTTTGCAATTACAAGGAAGGGAGCTGGATCTGCCTAAGATCTCTCTGTCTATGCCCTTTACACACACACACACACACACACACACACACACACACACACACACACACACACACACACACACACACACACACACACACACAGAGAGAGTGAGAGAGTAAGAAGACAAGCACTCCAGGGAGAGGAAAATACACCTGAGGATATCCTCTTTGATTTCATAGCTCTGCCTGAGTCCTAAATTAACTTATATACCATAGTAATATAAAAGGTGGGTGGAAGTGGTGGGCTGTGTTTGAGGATTGGGACAGTTTGTGTGCAGCTAAACTGAGTTATGTCTGTAAACGACTGCCTCGCCATCTTTTTGCTGCAGTTGTCATATTCTATTAAAGGAAGCGCGTCATTAAGGGAACACATTTCACAAACACCCAAAGACAAAAATGCGAAGCACAAGTCCTGCAAGTGAAATTTCTCTTCGTCCCCCGGTCAATGACCTCTGCATGTAATTATGGGACCAGTTCAAGCAGCTTCAAATATACCCCGAAAACTGTCCTGCACCATCACTTCATCGCCTCACAACTGATGTTTTTTTTACCCCCCCGAATGTTTTGTTTTTTTGAAGGCATTACAGCTCCCTGTTTCTTCATATGTCACAAAGATTCAGAATCTGTGACCTGAAACAGCCTGAGGAGAGCGACTTCACAGGCAGTTTCCTCGGGGACTAATGTGTTTTCAGAGCGGCGACCATCTTTTTCCCTGTTTAATGAGCTCAGTCATAAATAAATGCATGGCCTTAATTAGCCTGCGTGTGGCGGGGGCACTGGAATTAGTGTGGAGCTGTTGAGATGGAGGCTGCATGCCCGAGTTCTTCTGGAGATGGTGATCCGGGCGTGGGGAGGTGGCCTTTAAGCAGATGCTCTCCTTGCTCTCTGCTGGTTGAAGCTTCCACGACTCCCTCCTTTCATCTAAAGCTATTAAGCTGCTTCTCACCGAGTTTCTTGGCTGGTGGAGAGGCTTATACCGGACAGTTGGTCACACCAGTGTGTGTTTATATATATATATATATATATTATCAGGTCAGAACGATCAAACACAGATACATTTAAAGTTATTTATTTCTGTATTTTCTTTAAGCATTAAACTGGATTTGCCCTCAAAAATTCCCCAAGCAACTGAAAAACTAAAAAAGCAATGCATCCAATGATGCTCCCAATCTCAGTTATAGTTATGCTGTAATGTTAAATTGTGACTGAGACTGAAAAAGTGAGCAAATACCAGAATAAACAACTGGCTAATATGGGCTGCAATGGTTAATCTAACTGAGGCTCTGGAGCTCATGCACATAAATGTTGTGTAATAAAACCATGGGAAGAAAATCACTGTTTCTCATTGTAAAGCTGTGTGTGCTCACACAGTGTATACTGAGGCAATTAAAAAGTCTCCCCTTTCCTTTAACAACAGCTTAAATTTAACCACAATTTGATACACACTCAGCTTCACTTTACTTTTTTTTTTTTTTACACTCCAGTCAAGTTGAAGTGTAATTTGTGCCCTTTAGCAACAATGAACTATTAATATCAGAACAGTAAAAAATGGACATCGTGAATTCTCTGACTAGTACTTTAACCTCATGCTAATATACCCCTTTCCTGTGGCCTCAAATGCTAATAATGATAACATACTACTCAGTCTATCCTTATGATATATATTTAGATAAGAAATGGCTTTATTAGTCCCATGATGGGGAGATTCAGTGTAGCAGCAGCAAAGGTATTGTACAGAGCACAAACAATAACTAAGATACAATAAAAATAGAAAGTAGAAAATAAAGCAATAAAAAATCTGTATAAACAATATGAACAGTATAAATAATATTGTATAATTAATAATGTGCATAATGGCGGACAGAATATATTATATGACAGAATCTGTTACAAAATGGATTATTATATTGCACCCGTTTATTGTACTAAATAAATACCAAACCTATTTAAAATGAAGTATATTGCACAGTACTGGTAATAGTAGTGGTGAACATAGTGGACTCAAACATTTTAGGTGCAGCAGCCTATCATCGACTCTGAGCTGTTACAGCCGTCACCACCTCCACAGTGTCCAGGGAGCAGCCCAGGACAGAGCTGGCCTTCTTGCTGCTATCCTTCTGTTACAAATCAGCCCTGACACTCATCTCCACCTACTCCACCCTCTCTTCTTCACCTATTTTGTGCACTATTGCTTCGGATGGTTGACCCCAGGTATTTAAATTCATACACCATCACTACCTCCACCTACCTGTTCCCTGCATGTTCACCTTTCCACCTGTCTCCCTCCCATTCACGCACATGTCTTCTTGTTTTGCTTCTACTGACTTTCATTCCTCTTCTCTCCAGAGCACACCTCCACCTGCTCTCTACTGTCCCGACAGATTGTCTCACAATGTCGTCTGTAAACATCACCGTCCACAGAGACTCCCGCCTGACCTCAGCCTGTCCATCACCACTGCAAACAAGAAGGGGCTCAGAGCCGATCCCTGATGTAATCCCACCCTCTGTCACTCCAACTGCACACCTCACTGTCCTCATACATGTCCTGCAGCAGCCTCACATACTTCTCTGACATGCCTGATTATTCCTCACACAGCACCACAGTTTCATAATATGTTCATGTGGTTTCAGAATAAAAATGGTTCAGACTTAAGTGTTGTCTAAACAACTGTTGATGTCCTTCACTAGGCAGCATATTTATTCAGCTGTTGTAGTGATGCTGGAGTGATGCTGAAAAGCTAATTCATGCATTTATTACTTCTAGGCTGGACTATTGTAATTCATTATTATCAGGCTGTCCTAAAAGCTCCCTGAAAAGCCT
>JASGAU010251243.1:0-11070 GCA_030220045.1 Australoheros facetus | reverse complement strand
ACCTTGAAATCAACAGGAGTAAAATATACTGCTTCCTGTGTTTGAATGAATAATCAAGGGACCTTCAAAAATATTACTGCTTGCGATTATCCAAAGGGAAAAAAATGTAATGACTAAATTTCTTCTTCCTTCCTTTTTTTCTCGTTTGTTCTCTGATGAGAAAAAAATTGTGTAAGAGATATATAATCATAACACAGCTGTCTGTGCTGCAAGCAGCTGATGTTCAAGGTCACTAGTTGGAAACACAGTGTTTTAGAGTAGAAAGTGAATGCACACTTCTTGACCCTTGTGATGTGGTTGGGCTGTGCAGCTCTCTGTGTATAAATGTGTGTCAGTTGTGCTTTGCTGTAAAGGAACCTGCAGTCTCAGCATGCTCGGCAAATCATCCCAGGATAAATAAGGGTTTAAATATAGATATTGCAATTGTAGCTATAGAAAAATGTCAACATCTATCTTAAATTAGTGCTACAGCAGGCACTGCAAGTAATCCCCTCTCGAAAGTTATTCATTAGAGCAACATTAGCACAGTTTACTCACAGTTTATTGGCAGACTGAGCTAATGACAGGCACAGATGCACAAAATTTATGTGGCTGTGTGCCTTATGTTTGCCCATGTGGCAGGATAGGAAAGGCAGTAAAGGAGAGCCTTGATTTCAAAGAAAATGCTAGTTTAATACAAGCTGGGTTGATCTCACTTGTTTAAGTGTTCAACTGCTAGACCAGCCAAACTTCTGTCAAAGAAGAAATAATTTTTTTTACAGTAACTGTTACCCATACTTTTTTTTTTAAAACTCATTTTTGAATCCAATTTCATTTTGATATTGTAGTTGCAGGTTTATTATACAATGAAGGCTTATTAATGTCATTTTGAGCTTGCTTAACTTGGGTTTTGCCAGAAGACAAGAGGGTCTTAGATATATGCGTTTAAACTGTCAGATTTTCACCACTCTGGCTGTCTGATTGCCTTTTTTTTTTCTCCATCAGACTTTGTAAATGCATTTCTGTGTTCCGCAGTCACAGACCTCACTTTGGGGAGCATTGTATAACTGACAGGAGTGATAGGAAAAACCTGTAATAATCTGTAATTTTGCTTTTGAGCTTCCTTCTCTGTGTTATCAGGGCAACCATACTGTTTAAATTTTTATCCACATTGTCGTCCTTGTCCCCAGCTTTCTAATATAGAGCTCGTGTCTTTTAAAATTACTTTCTCTGAGTCATTGTCTCCAACTAAAAAATAAGGTTAACTCCCAGAACAAATCAGAACTCTCAAACTGATACCTCTGTGGGTGGGTGGATGAATCAGGTACAGGGACCAGAAGATTGGTTTGGATAAGCAAGGACATTTTGGTACTGGCTGCATTTCCTTCCAAATTACTTTATATTCATTTAGTAAACAAAACAATTTTCTAAGCAAAGGCATTCAGGTGACTCATGTTTATGGTGAAATTATTATTGTACAGAGGTAGCGTCCGCTTTGTTTTTCTTTTTCCAAATAGCCAATTCTCCTCTGCTCATTCTGCAGTGGCATCTTCTAGATTAACTACTGCACATTTGGACATGTACCAGAGGTGGTGTGAGGGGAAACATACTCATATAGTTCTGTGCAAAAGTCTTGAGCCATTTTCCCCATTTCTTTAGCTTAATCTAAAAAAAAAAAAACTGATGCCAAAGATAACAGTTGGACAGGCATAAATTAGTATTTTGGTTCCAACAAGGTGATACATACAAGAGCTATTAGCCAAAAACTCTCAACATGCTGTGCAGTGTGTTCTTAAAAAGTGTGAGCAAACTGCACAAGTGGAGGACAAAGGAAGAAGTAGCTGGCCTAAAAACCTATCTACAGCAGATGAACCGTAAGAAAGTTGTGTCCTTAGGAAAAACATGCAGCAAAGACCTGATGCAGGACCTGAGAGATGCATCTGGCACTTCAGCTGATCCATGTACTGTTCACTGAACCCTCATCAGAAATGGTCTCTGTGGAAGGGTGGCTGTCAAGAAGCCATTCGTAAGGAAGGGAAATTGGAATAAAAGCCTGCGGTGTGCCAAATTACACAAGAACTGGACTGAAAATCAGTGGCAAGAGGTCTAATGGAGTGATAAAACCAAATTCAAAGTTTCCTGGCTCAAATTGTCATTGAGGGTGCCTGGGTGGCTTAGTGGTGAGAGTCCCGGCCTGGCGCCAATTTGCCCGCGTGTCTTCCCCTGTATCTTTCCCCCATTTCCTGTCTCTCTCCACTGCCGATAAAAGCCGCTGTGGCCAAAAATGCAAAAAAAAAAAAAAATTATCAATACATGTATACAGCTATCTGTAAAACACGGTGGAGGTTTGGGGCTGCATTTCAACCATTGGTTTTGGGAATCTTGTCAAAATTGATGGAATTATGAATGCAAAAATGTACTGTTAGATTTTAATCCATCATTTAACACCATATGGAAAACATCTGATTGACAGTGGCTTCATTTTTCAGCATGACAATGATCTCAAACACACTGCCATTGCAGTTAAACCATACCTGGATGGAAAAACACACAACAGATACTATCAGTCATGGATTGGCCTCCCCAAAGCCCAGACTTATTGAAGCAGTGTGGGATCATCTTGACAGAGAACATCCAAAGAAGAATTTTGTAATGTACCTCAGGATGCCCGAGGAACTATTCCTGAAGGCTGCTTAAAGAAATTATAAGAAAGCTTGCCTAAGACAGTTCAGGCTGTGCTGAAGAATACAGGTGGTCACACCAAATATTGACTTTCAAGCTTGCTAGAATTGCACAAACTCTGTTTTTGCTTCATTATTTCCATTTCCATTTGCAGATGTTTCAATAAATCCTTGCAGCCAATTCCCACTTTCCTAGCAAAATATAAAGAAATGCGGGGTGGCTCAAAACTTTTGCACAGTACTGTATATGCCCCAAATCAACTCACCCCAAATGATCCCTTAATCGAGTGGAACTCAGAGTCATATTAGAGAGGCACTTCTGGTGCGAACAGGGTGCCATTTGTCATACATATTACTCCAGATTTATACTTGAGGCTAATAGTCCTTTTGTTCACTTCTGCCTTTGTCACACTTGCTCCCAAATTTTTCCCTCTTCTCTAATTAGCCCCTTTATGCTTGCTCTTGCACTTGAAATCATTCACTCTCCTCTGTGCACATTCATCCCCACACTGTGTCTGCCTCTGCCTCTCCATCTCTCCGTCATCTCTCTCTTATAGAGATGGATGAAAGGGGATATCAGGGAGTCTGGGTGGAGAGCTCAGCTGATAGGCTGAATCAAGGCAGGTCATTTACTCACCACAAGCCCATCCGTCCTGAAACCCACACATACCCCCTTAAACACACACACACACCTTTACTCACCTCATACTCTTCCACAAACACATTGCCCCTGAATGACTTCCATCTCTCGAGGTGTAGTATTTTACTCCTAGGAAGCCTGGCCAGAGCTCAAATGTTCAACTCGACTGGAGCAAAGGGATCTTTTCCATCAGGAATTTGTTCATTCACACATCTTGAGCATGCACGCTCACCCAAACAAAAAAAGCACACACGCTCTAAGACTAAGAAATATCACACATAGGCAGGCACGCACCCCGTGCTCAATGCTCTAGACATCTCATTACTAGCATGGTGTGCTTTCACCGCTGGGGTATTGTGAATGAATGCGTCCCTCCTGAAGTTTTTGCTGTTTGCAGCTCTGCTCCCCGTGGGCTGACTGTTAATGACATCTGCATCTGTACTTGGGAAACTGTTAGTATCATACTCCTGGTAACTAAATAATGTTTCCATCTCACAAGTCCAGCTGCCTGCTGGTCAAATTACAGCCAAGCAACGAGGCTATTTTCTACCCTGCGCAAGTGTATCTGAAACAGCTTAGTTTACCCCCAACATGATGGCATGATTGCTCCAAATGCTAGACGCCACCTCCAGCAGGTTAGCAAATCAGTGAGTGAGGAAGATAAAACTGGACAGCGGGAAGTGAGAGAGTCACAATCTTGGGAATCATGGTGATGAGAAGCCAGTGAAAGGTGTTCATGCAGGCGTATGGTGCCGCTCCATCGTTTTGGTTATTGACAGATGTGCGGTGTAATCAGAATATAGCATGTATACGCTACTGTAGGGCAGATGGATGAGGCAGGGGGAAAAATGCGATTACAGTAGCAATCATAACTCAGATTAGCCTTCCTCTGTACCTCTCTCTACTGTTCAACACAGGAATCAATCACCATCACATTCACTACGCCGCCTCATATCACACACAGGGCCGCACCAAAAGGATAAATATTATTCTCTCCGGTAGAGAAAACAACATTGTCTATAGAGCAAGGACAACAATCGCTCTCTTTAATAAATAACGGCAGCTATTATGATCATAAATAGTGAGGGGGCCACAGGCTGTTTGTAGGGGGGAGGATGATACATGAATCCATTCAGCATATTTCTGCTGTGGGCTTGTATCTCTGCAACTGAGGGGATCAAAGGAGTTCCTGACAAAAGAGGCGCAGATGCAGGGTGCTGAGATGACAGCCTTCACCAATGCTAGAAGTGCACTCAGCACTAACATTGGCTGACTAGAGACCTGACTAACCAGTCCAGAACAGCACATTTAGTCCCCCCCTGCTGTTTCTGCTATCTGATTTTTATTGATGACATCAGGACATTCGCAAGCCCGTGGAGGCTCATTAAATCAGAAGTCAACTGATAATGAAAGTGAACACTCTGCATTGGATTACTTAATTTACTCAACATGACTAGCACAGAAGAATTTGCATGCTTTGATATGTGCTTGCTTTTTAGCTATTCCCCCTGGATCGCCATTTGATTAAACTGTGGAATCATGTAGCAAAAACTTCTTCATGAGTAAAGCCCAAAGCACTTGAATGTTTGAGTATGTGATCAGCCTGTGTGTGTGTGTGTGTGTGTGTGTTTCATCCTCCTGGTCCTTTCTCTTCTACAGTAGCTCGCAATGCTTCAGGGGAAAAAACGCTGATGTGCTCTGTGTCTTGATCATTCAAATTAAATTGAAGCCATGCTGAGAACAATATTCCATCAAATGGTTTGTAAATTATAGACATTCACATTTATCACACAAATACACTTGCAGACACCCTCACGCTCAGACAAACAGTTTGTATACCTGTACACGTATACAAGTTTTAACTCACACAAACACTTCCACGTTGCTGCGGTTGGTTTGACGCCGACATGCACAATGAGCAAATCCCATTTTATTTCAGTCTTCTCCCCCCCACTCAGAATGATTCCCATAAACTTTAGCCTGAAGAAAAAGAGAAGACATGGCATGTCAAGGCTTTTATGGCTTTCCCCACAATCGCTCAGGACTGCAGTGGTATTTTTATGATGTTACAGTGCAGCCCCCCCCCCCATTCTCCCAACCTGCCACACCACCAAGGAAACTAACAAGGCCCTTATGTTTAATGGGCTCAACACACTCATACCTCCGGCAGTCTTCAAATTGTCACAGCTATGAGCAGCCCAAGCAATGAGCAACCACTTCCCTCTAATCAAACCTAATTCAAAGTGTGCTTTACACTTTTATGCCTGCTGTTTCATCCTGCTCCCCTACGGGCCACAATCTCCTGTATACCTTTCCCCTCGATCACCGTATTGAAGATGGTGGGTGGAATTGGATCGAGTCAGGGTTTTGCATATGTAATTCAGTGGTGACAATCAGGAAGACATGGCACCGTCTCCATCAACTGTTAACTGTGAAACAAGATTTAGCCATCCTTTAGTCTGTGGCCAGTCCCGTGGTAGAGCCTAATAGTGTGTATCTTACTGCTTATCACTCTGTTTCTCTGAGCCAACAGGCTGTTATGCTTAGATAACCATAGTCATTTGCTGTGTTAAGTGGCTGATTGCTTCACAGTTGTGTTTTGTGTGAGTGTGTGAGCGTGTGCCATACTTTCATGCATGTGTGAGCACGTAAATGTAATTTGCTGTCTGCATGTCTATTGCAGTTAGGTGTGTGCACATTGCCACTTGTGCCTCTGCTGCATATGTTTGTGTAACAGCGCCAGCTTCTTTCCAACACCAAGCTTAGCTCCAGTCCCCGGCAGCATGGCTGAGTAAGATTAAAGTCACCCATATTACACTTACCGCCAGGAGACGTAAGGAAATTAGGAGAAAATTAAACAATGCCATTTGCATACAATTACTCAACAGCAAAGCAAACAGCCCAGTTAGCCACTGTCTGGTCGACTAAAAAGTGCTCCTCTCAGTGTTGCTTCATTAGCTATGCAAACAGCTCTGATTGGCCTTATTCAGTCATAGATGTTATTTGGACCATAAGGGGGGAAAAAATCAGAAGAAACTGCACAAAGTAAACAGCTGTTTTTTATTCATTATGTATGCATTAATCCAAGTGTATGATGTTCATTGCACCTGTATTTATTCGCCAGTTCTGCACTGAGGGTTAAATCACATCGCTTAAGTTGGATTTAGATTATTTTATGTGCGCGTGTAAGCCTGCATTTGCTGACATTTTAGTCTGACATTCAGCTTTCAATCCTCAGTTTTCATCTCAGGTGTTTGAAATGTAACGTTTGCATCCTGCTGAGAAAATATTTCTCTGCCTTCCTCAAGACACACATGCACTCTGCCATCACTATCTCTCTTGTTCCTTTGTGTTGGAGGCACATTCAGATGCAAACTATCGCCTTTTACCTCCTTTCACAAATACGGATATTAAACCACATATCACTTTCTCTTCCTTCTTTCATCTCAAACATATATTCACATCTACATCCCAATTTCTCTTCCTCTGTCTCTCTTCCTATCTCTCACTCCATCCTCCCTACATACAGCCAGCTCACCTGGTGACAGTCTGGGTAAAATATTAATGTGTTCAGTGAAGTGTTGTTGTCTGGAGTGCTGCCCTGACCATGAGCATTTTTTCTGGACAGAGGATAAAGCTAAGCAGCCATTCAGAGGCCCAGGCAGAGGTCCATACAGCTGGATGTAGCTGCGAGGACAACTCCAAGCAGGCCCTCACTCCAGCCACCAGTGCTTAGCTCAGTGCAAATGAATCATGACTGCAATGTTAAGCCCAACTAGGGCTAGAGTGAGCTTTTTTAATAAGTCAAGCTGTAGCAAGGTAAAGTGATCCCTTGCCTAAAGCAGGGAGGAAGGACAAGCAGAGACATCAGGTTTGTAAGAGCTTCAGCTTGGGCCTTTTTGCCTCCTCCAACCAACCAAACTCTCAAATACAAACACAAAAACTGCACTTGCTCCCATGTCCCACCCATTTGCTTTTCCCTCCAACTTACTTTTAATAAGCTTTGAAACTGCAGGTGCGGCTGTTTTTTCTGTGCTCTTTTCTTTGTTTTGTTTTTTTGTACAGGGAATTTTTTTCCCCCTCTTTTTGGCTCTGGAAAGCCTACAACTGTGTGCACACCTTCCAAGTCTCCCAGCTTTTCTTATGGAGGTCTAAATAAGGAATGAGCTAAGTAACTGAGAGCTGCTACCTCCTGTTCTGATTCAACGCACTCCTGTCGGTTTGCTTACTCCACATTGCCCAAAGATCCCTCTGGGTTTACGCTCACACCTCGGTGTGTTTGTACTGTATCTGTGTCTGCTTGTTTTTGCCTACTGCATGTGTGTCTCTCTGCTGTCTGTGTGTGTGGGGTTTGCTGCATGTTTTGTGCGCATGCAGTTTGTTTGAGGACCTGAAAATCATTGGGCAAACGCATCAAACAGCACACTGGAATTGTTTAGTAGAAGTAAAGGTTCAGTTCAAGGCTCCTAATTTGCAGATCTGTGAAAAGTGCTATGGATTTTATATTTCACTGGAATAATGCTGACACTCTTTTAGCTTATCTTGCATCCTTAGTTCTGAGTCTTTCTAACCTCATGCTTGTGGATGGAGCTTTTACCTGAGAATGGAAAAAAGATAAGAGTATACTCACAGAAATACACACACACATATGCATACTGGAGGTCCTTACAGGTGAAAATCTATTGCTGCTTTGCAAATCCATTAAAGTTCTAACCCAGCTTGAAAAAGGCCTGTGTACTTTACAAAAAGATAAACCTGGGTCTGGACCAAAGTCATACAGAGGGACTCAGCACTACTGTTAGCAAGTTCAGGCCTGTTTGTCTATAACTGGTCCCTGTACACCAAAGCAAATCCCAAAAAACAGCACATAATTTAATCTGTGCTTCAGAAGAACCTGCCAACACCTCTGTAAGCTTTCCACTTAAAGACAGCGCAGCCACTTTTCATCTTGTATAGACAGTGACATCATCACAAATATACCATATGCATTACTCTAGAGAATGACTCACGTGTCCTCAAGTCCGCTAAATTCAAATGTCCGATGAGTGCAATAAGAAAATCAGACTCAACCCAAGGCAAAAACACCAGATGTCAAAAACAAGACAGATTTATGCAGACAGCTCAACTTGAAGATTGTTGTAAGCGCTCACAAGCCAATATGCAAACATATACACATGCATACATTAAATCTGGTGTGTCAAAGGGATAAACAGTGATGTTTCCAGCTTATTTTGAAGACATGCTGGATTAAGCTGGAGCGACGACTGACTGGCAGGGATTTCATTGTTCTGGATACACTGCAATACTTAAAAATGCTATATATAGGGTTTTTGAATATCTTTTCAGCTTTTTTTTTTCTTTGTGAGAATGAGTGGCAAATGCCTCCTTATTATAATCCAGAAAAGAACACAGTGTGCGTGTGTGTTTAATAGAAAAGAGTAATGACGAATAAAAGGCTGACTGGCAGTAAGCTGTTAGAAGCTTACTGTGGGTTAGCATCAGCAGCTATGTCACTGAATCATTTTATCGTATACTGGAATACTGTGACATAAACAGGTAGATATAAAATTCACAAGTCTGAATTACCTATTCATCGGTACAAAGTAATACAACCAGCAAGATGTGTTTCATGTATTTGTTTGGTCAGTGCTGTGCCTTACCACCTTACCTTAATAAGAACTGTGTTCCAACAATTGTTTTTCCTTTAGCTGGCAATCAAAATTATATTTTATTTTTAATTATGCTTTACGCCTCCAGAATTTCTGAAAACAACATAATTGATGTAAAAAAAAAAAAAAAAAAGTAACAAATTCTGCTTCACAATAATGCTCTCATTCTTGTAAATCCAGTGTAACTGTTTCTTTTATAGTACTGGATTTTCCCCTTACCTAAAAGCCAAAGCAAAGTCCCTACCAGGCTCTGTTTAGTTATGTTTAGTGTGGTTCATGTTTATTTTTATTGGTTATTTTTTTGCCACTTTGCAAAAGACTTTGGCAACGACCACTAATAGCTATGCCAGTGAAGTGTAACCTCCCGTTTCACATTTTTGTTCTCTCCACTACTATTACTAAGAGAAGAGTATCTATGTGTGTTTCTGTGTGTGCTGCACAGTTCTGCAGGGAGTCATTGCTACCCCTGACCCTTGAACACAGGCTCAGAGAGATCTCTCTTTGGAATTGGGTATAGCAAAACTTCATTACAGAAGAATTTCTTGATCTTATTGCAAAGTAGAAAAGGAGTTGGTGAGATAAAACAATGTTATATGAGGTTATAGTGTTTTCAACACACAAAGCTGAAGTTGTGCGCTTGTTGGCGAACTTCTTGTTTGATGCTCTTTCAATTCAGTTCAATTCAGTTTTATTTATATAGCGCCAAATCACAACAAATAGCTGCCTCAGTGTGCATTATATTGTGTGGTAAAGACCATGCGATAATTACAGAGAAAACCCAACAGCCATAACGACCCCCCTATGAGCAAGCTCTTGGCGAAAGTGGGAAGGAAAAAACTCCTTTTTAACAGGAAGAAACCTCCGGCAGAGCCTGGCGGGCAGGGAGGAGCAGTCATCTCCCATGACCGATTGGGGGGGGACAGGAAAAAAGACATGCTGTGGAAGAGAGACAGAAATTAATAATAACCAAGGATTAAATGCAGAGTGGTGTGTAAACATTGTAAAAAGAGGTGAATGAAAAGAAATAGTCAGTGCATCATGGGAACCCTACAACAACCTTGGTCTATAGCAACATAACTAGGAAGGGTTCAGGGTCATCTGATCCAGCCCTACCTATAAGCTTGGTCAAAATGGAAAGTTTTAAGCCTAATCTTAAAAGTTGAGAGAGTTTCTGTATCCCAAATCCAAACTGATGGATTTTAAATTCAATTCTGGATTTAACAGGGAGCCAATGAAGAGAAGCCAATATTGGAGAAATATGCTTTCTCTTTCTAGTCCCTGTCAGTAATCTAGCTGCAGCATTTTGGATCAGCTGAAGGCTTTTCGGGGAGCTTTTAGGACAACCTGATAGTAATGAATTACAATAGTCAGGCCTAGAAGTAATAAATGCATGAATTAGCTTTTCAGCATCACTCTGAGACAGGAAGTTTCTAATTTTAGAAATATTGTGCAAATGCAAAAAAGCAGTTCTACATATTTGCTTAACATGTGCATTAAAGGACATATTCTGCTAAAAAATGACTCCAAGATTTCTCACAGTGTTACTAGAGGCCAAGGTAATGCCATCAAGAGTAAGATTTGTGGGGCAGAGTACACGTACTTCAATTTTATCAGAATTTAGAAGCAGGAAATTAGGTCATCCAGGCCTTTATGTCTTTAAGACATTCCTGCAGTTTAACTTATTGAGATGTGTCATCGGGCTTCATGGATAGATAAAGCTGGGTATCATCTGCATAACAATGAAAATTGATGCAATGCTTTTTACTAATGCTGCCTAAGGGATGCATGTATGGTGTAAATAAAACTGGTCCTAGTACAGAACAAATTGGAGTCTATTAGATAAATATGATTCACACCACTGCAGCGCACTACCTGTAGTGCCTATGGCATGCTCTAATCTCTGTAATTAAATGTTATGGTCAACAGTATTGAAAGCTGAGGTCTAGCAGGACAAGAACAGAGATGAGTCCACTGTCAGAGGCCATGAGAAGATCATTTGTACGTAACCTTCACTAATGCTGTTTCTGTACTGTGATGAATTCTGAAACCTGACTGAAACTCTTCAAATAAACCGTTCCTCTGCAGATGATCAGTTAGCTGT
>JASGAU010251237.1:0-18545 GCA_030220045.1 Australoheros facetus | reverse complement strand
GTCCATCTAAACCACCACCGGGCCTGTTTGGAGAAATCGTCCATCTATACCATATAGACCCGTATAGGTGTGTGTGTGTGTGTGTGTGTGTGTGTGTGTGATAATTTGTAGGAATTAATGTGGCTTTTACGACAGACGGGTCGGAATCTCTGTCAGTGGGGAATGGGGGAACAGAGACGGAAAACATGCGCACATACATTAGAAAAACAAGAAGGAGACCTAAAAGAATCACACACACAGGATTGCGTCTGTGATTCTGTTGCATGAATAGGGATGGAATCGTTAGTCTGCTTGCTTAACGATTCCGTTGACGTGAAGACGCATTTACGTGATTGCATCACACACGCGCCTTATTTGGTTCGTGATATATCCAAAAGCGTGAAGACAGAAGCGTCAAGATAAAAAGCATTACAAAATTATGTTTCAACAACTGCAGCAGCTGTTTTACTGCAGTCTGTGCACACGCAGCAAGCGCAAAAAGGCAGAGCCGTTACCGAGACGTGAGCTCGGGTGGAGCGAAAGGAAACGTTTTCCTGGCGTCCAAAGCAGCAGCGCTTTTTCTTAAAACATTTACTTTGAAACAGATGGAGGTCCTTCATCGACCACCTGATCAGTAAGTGCCAACATGATGAAAAGAGACCTTTGTAGCTGCTCCATCCACTGCTGTATGTTTCACACAGCAAAAAACAAACAAACTGCAGTATGGAAGTTAAAATATACAGATGGATTGTTAATACAAAAAAGGTATTTTAAATCAGATCACTCGATTAATCAATGGAAAATTCGATAGTTGTAACCCTATTTTGCTGTACTGCTTTCACTATACTGTATGAATAATCTCCTTCTCCTGTAACATTTATGATGAGGACTGCCAGAGTCTGGCTGGCTCAGAGGCTGGTTCTCGCACACCTTGCAGTTGTATTTTATGTTAAAAAAAGTTAAAATATTCATAATATTAATTTTGAAAGAGCAATTTTTGTTTTTTTTATACCAGTTTTAATTTAGTTCTACTTTACATTAAAAAGAGTTCATGCAAACCAACCCATTTGTGGTACATTTATTCACTAACCCAATGAGAATCGAGAAGGAATCGAATCGATAAGTGATTTCGATAATGGAATCGGAATGGCTAAATTCTTATGAATTCCCATCCCTATGCATGAAGCAACCTGAAATATGTGTTATCTTTCATCAGCTGCTCTTGAGGTGCATATGAGCTGATATTTTTTAAATTCCTGATCTTATTTTTATGAGATAAGGAATTCAGTGTTGTTAAATGTTGCACTTTGGTAACGTTGGTAAAGTCCCTAGTACAGGGACTAGAATAAGCTCCCAAAACTCTGAATCCTACATTGCCCATGATGCATTTCATTAATGTTTTTTTCTGAGATCCCCCTGCCTGGTGAGTTTTTAAACTCCAGGCATCCTGTTTGCTGTAATAGGAAATTGTCAGGATGATGACAATGATGATGACGATGATGTCCTGATGACATCACAGTGACATCATCTGTTTTGTTGTTGTTGTTTTGGTTTCTGTGACCAAAGCTTCTCCAGAACCACAGAGAACTGTACACAATACAGTACAGTACAAGAGAAGCAGTATTTGATGCCCTGGAATTGTGAAAGTGTTGGATTCCCATATGTCAAAACTGTGGAATACCCCTTTAAAGCAGCAGTACACCTGCTCACCCTCTGAGCTGTGATAGTGTGGGCCTAAAAAGGCCCACACTATCCGGTGTTTCACAAGAAAAAAGCTCAGAGACTAAACATCGACCCCTTTCTGTCATCCTTTTGTTTCAGTCGGCTCACGCACAGTGACGTAAACCGGCTATTTGAATGGAATGTTGTTTAAAAAGGTTCATTAGACAGACATTACAAGAAAAGAAACAAAAAAAGGTGACTCAAAAGAAAATGGGATGAATCAGGACGCTGCTGGGAAATAACAGTTTTCCATGGATAAATGGCACACAGTGTCCAGTATACACATATGAACATCCACACCTCTTCAATCTCTTCATAACACATTCCATCTTGTGAAGTTTTACTAGTGCCAGCCACAACTAACCTCTCACCCTCAAGAATCTGCGAGGACACTCCCTATGTGATTAGACTTCCTGCAGCATAAGAAAATTGACAGAAATGTGGCACTGGAAAGGAGTGGGTCAAAAGCGGAAAGAAAAGGAGAACGGAAGACAGGAAAGTTAAGGGTGAAGCATGGAGGGGAGTTTTGGGAGCGCACACACTGCATACTACAAGTCAGCAGCCTTCCTCTTTTTACTCGTCTACAACACACTTTCCGTCCAAGTGTACGGGTCACAAAAACACATTCCAGCCTCTGAAAAATTGGTGAAAGCAGATGAGAGGGAGGAGAGGAGAGGAGAGGAGAGGAGAGGAGAGGAGAGGAGGACGGGCAGATGGGTTAAGAAGAGTCAGACCTGAAGGAGGAGAAAGAGTGAGGCAGTAAATCATTAACAAGGTGATTTGAAGCATCGTTTTAAGCAATAGTTTACACTTTAGTGGACACGCTAATCCTTAGATAAATCATACCAGACTCCCATAGAGTGTCAGGATCACATGCAGAAATGATACAGACTCCTGCTGCTTTAAATCAGTGAGCTCCAGTTCACAGTGCATCACTTCAGAGTCTCCACACATGATAGATGTGACTCCATGAAAGCCTTTAAATAGCTGGGATCCAACAGCATGTGGTGAATTCTGAGTCTTTTACATCTGCAGGATGTGTGGCAGCGGTAATGAATGTTTTTAACCTCTCTGACTGATCCTGCTATTGCTCTTAAATGTACTCTAGACGCTAAATACACATAACGTGAAGACTGAAAAAAGCAAACAAGTATACAAATCACTGACTTACCAGTCAGTGATTTTGTCTTAAGCAAATATGCAAAACATGCGACTCCACTCCCGTTTATTGGCATCAGTTACAAAATCCAGAAACTTGCATCACTGGCTGGAGTCGGGCTGTTTACTGACAGAGGAGCCATGATAGTTTTCGTGTCTGCTGACTGAGTCAGCCTTCAGATTAAACAAACATCTGCATGGATACACAGGAATCAATGCGCACACTGTATGTTTGGGCTTCACGAGGACCCCAGTTTGCTGTTGTCACAGATGGATGGACAACTGACAGACCACTGTGAACAATGAACTGATATTATCAGCCAGTATTGGCCATTTACTGAGGTCACTTATAATGGCCTATTAATGAAAAGTACCAAAAGAAACACCCTTCAACCATGAGGACTGACATGGCTTTGTCCACCAGAGTGCTCTCTGCGACGTCCCTGTAGGCAGTGTTTCAAACACCAGCTAATCAGAGCAGACTTGGGGCGGAGCATAAACAAGTAAATATCTACACTTAACAAATGTTAGGGGAAACAGTTTATGCTTTCTGTGTCTTGTAATGGCAAATTTTAAAGTACATGTTTTGTGTCTGACACTTGACATAGTTTGAACAATCCGCACCTGCAAATTTATTTCTCTATTTGCTGAGTTCATCTCAGTTTCTGTTTCCACTCTCGCTCGAACAAAGACACAAAACCACTTCCTCTCTTTCTTTGAATTTCTCTCTGAATAACCCAGATGTCACCCCATCTGGCACGTTCCAAGAAGCAAGACTTGAGGTCAACTGAGATGTTTTACACCCACGGTGGGGTTGAATTAAGTGCACATAAGCTGTATGCAAGCAGAAGTACTTCGGAGAATATCACTCAGAATCACCCTCTGTTGTGAGCTTCTCCCCTTGCGCAAGAAAATAAACTTATGCATCCCAAGAATCTTGTCTCATCCTTGATTGATAAGAAATTCCACTACAGTCTGAAACAAAACCAAAAAATGTATATATGTTGGGTGATATATTAGAATATTGGATTTCCAAATTGCAAAATATGGGTAGTGATATCGGTCTTAAAAATAATATGTCAGTGGGGCCCTAGAAGGAGAGGGAGGTCTGTGTTTTTCTTAGGCTGCTGCCCCCCTCGGAAGCGGAAGAAAATGGATGGATGGATGATCACTTCTATTTGGCATAGCCTGTAAGGCCCTTCGGTCAATTGAGGCTGTTTTAAATGTGCTATAGAAAGAAACTTTGACTTGACTCCACTTGGACTCTCTTTCCTGTTCAGAATCATTTTGAACTCTTAACTAACAACTTTTTAACCTCACATAGATGCCATCAAGAATCTCCTGAGATCTTATATAACATCATGTCAGTTATGGCCAATAACCGCCAGAGCAGCAACGCTGCTGCTGTGCTCGTCAACTTTACCAAACTTAACAAGAAAGGACTTCGCATTCTGGCATGTTTGAGAGTGTAAGAGACACTCAGCAGAAGTCCATGTCAGTGGGTGATAACAACACGACCGTCACTTAAACAAAGCCAGTAGCTTTGTTGATGTTAACTGTCTTGCTGACATGAACCATGTAGCCGCTCTGATGTTTGCTTTGTACTGTATGCAGTGAGATATAGTGGCCGCGCAGAAGCTTTTGCACTCCTGTGCAGCACTCACAGGTTGTGTGCGTTTATACGTGTGTGTGTGAGACAGAGTGCTGTGCTTTCATTCAAGCAGCTGCTCAAACTTCAGATACTCAGTGAGGTCAAAGGATGACACTGAGTAAAGCTGAAAGTCATAATAGCTGAATGCAGATATTCAATAAACCCAGTTAACCAGGGACAGGATGCTGGTGTGTTTTTGCCGCATGCTATTTTAATTGGATCTGAAATACTGCGCCAGCCATGGATTTGGATTAATCAGAAACACCGCTTCTTGTTTGAGTGCATTTTTGAATCTGTGTTGTGTCTTCAAATGGGCCCCTCAAACCCATTTGTATGGTTTCCTGCTGTAAGAAGTGGTTTTGGACACAGTTTTTGGGGGCAGAGTTTTCCTTTAAAAGCACATTTTCACATGTTTTGGCTGTTCCGGTAATTGCGATGCTATGTTGGAACGCTGGCCAGAGCCTCAGGGAACTGACCCATTTCTCCAAAGGTTCGCTGTCCTTTCAGGCCTCTCATAATGATTTATCTGTGACCAGAGTGCACATGAAGCTTATTGGTTGATGGGTTTTTATGCCTGAGTGTGTCAGTCTGTCAGTGTGTCAGATTGCACAAGGCCATCTTGGGGGGGTGGGGTGACACAATGGGACAGGCGACTTCCTGTCATCAATCTTCTTCAGGCATAACACTTAGAAACTGGGTTGATAGATGCAACAAAGTGAGGTCTTATTTAAAGCACAAGTTACAAGTGTCCTCTTTCATCGACTCCCTCCGCAGTCCACTCTACTGTAATTAATCCAGACAGGCCTCTCGCAGGAAGCTGACCTTTGATCTTGAGGTCACTGACCATGAGACTCAGACACAAAACAACAGGAAGTTCTTTTTTTTTTAACTCTCAGCTAAATCGGGCTGAGAGACGCTGATCCCGCACGCTCTTCAGCACAAGCAGCACAGCCTGTTAGTGACCACAGCACGACACGATGGCAGCCTCACAGCCTCATTCACCGCCAGCTGGCTGCAGAAAAAAACGCAATCTCAAAGTGTGTTGTTACGAGCTTTAACGCTGCCCACATGCTTTTTCTGCGTCGGGATCGTGTTGTTCCCCTCTGAAAACGCAAAGAATGCTTGAATAAACACAACCAGGTGCTCACGGAGCTCTGCTGCAGATGATGGATTTCACAAGCAGGATCGACTTTTGACCTAAAATCCCAATAACGTTATTTCGAGTCGAGGAGCCAAGTGCATGAAAGGAATTAGCACTTAACACAGAATAAACACAGTGAAGGGTTGATACATTGATGGAAAGGAACAGACTGTATGATCCACGCAAGGGAAAGTACCCAAACATCCATGTGTGAAGATGTAACGTTTTCCTAAAATGTATTGAATTTCGAGGCCGATGCAGATGACACGATGGAAAATTTGCAGCGTTTAATTGAATTGGAATTTTTAAGCATTAAAAATTGGTGTGGCTGACCAAGAAGGACTCCAAATGGGTGTGTTTTAGTTAATTCTGCCATTCGTCCAGGGGGCATTAGCAGGGCAGGAACATGACCCTGGAAGCTGGAGAGCATCATAAGCCATTAAAAGGAGGTGAGGAAAAACAGAGCAGCCTCTGGACAGTATCAGTGTGAGGAGAGGGTAAAGGAAGGGCTGTGGCTTTGTAACAGTTACTCAGAGCAGGCTACTGACGGAGGAAGAATTCAGTAATATTTTTGAATGGATCCACCCATTTGGCAGAGCGCGATAAACAAGTGTTCCGAGTCATCGAGCTCATGAAAAGTGTGTCCACAACCTGCAATGCCGCACAAACTGCATTCAAAAAGCACCCGTCTAATGCTAAAATTGGAGGCAACATTTCGGCGGATATCCGACGGACCGCTGAGTGTTAAACTGAAAAAATTCAGGGTTCATTTCTGACACGAGGCGGAACCAGCGCTCGCGGTGAGGTCATGGTTGCTTTCGTGATGAGGACACAAGAACAGCTGCAGCCGCTGACCTCGTCCTCTGGCCCTCGCTGCTGTGGCGGTGCTTACACAATCCAAGTGTGAGAGCGTTGGTTTGGCACCCGCAGCTGAAATTGCTACATGCTAATGCAAGAATAAAAAAAGAAAAAAAAAACAGGAAAAAAGGATAACCGGAAGAAAATTGATGGATGGAAATAATTTGCATGCGTGATTAAGCTAGTGCACCGTCAACTGGAAATTAAACAAGAAAAGGAGGCTGTTATAGGAAAAACCCACGTTAATCACCTTTAGCTGACCGCTAACTATCAAAGTCATTTAACCATCCTTCATCATTCTCCTCACATGCAACCAGAGCAGCAGGCCTGACTCATCGTGCAACCGCTGAGGACGGAAAGCTTTCGCTCCCTGTCGTTCTGCTACCCACCGTCCCCCCTTGTCAACCCCATCTGCCCTCGCCGAAAACTACATTGTCAGCATTTTGATAGACACAAACACACACATGGACATGCAGAGCGCAAATCGTCTCCAGATGTCTTGCTGGAGAGAGACATAAATAGGCGAGGAGGAGAATCGCAAAGTATAGCTGAATCATGTGAGGGGCTTTTTGCTGTCTCTGTATGAACTAAAGATTATGCTCACACACACACACACACACACACACACACACACACGGAAACACATTCAAGTAGTCTAATTGTGCTATTGACAACAAAAGATCCTCTGTCTTAAAATTGTATATTTTCCATTTGTTAATCCATGAAGTTTGTTCATTTATGCTGTCTGAACAGGTCTCATCATTTAGTTGCTACCTCAGACTTGAGGTCATTATAATCATACTGTGTACTGCAGCCACTTTTTTAAGGTTTTGACCACTGTGATAGGGTAATATTTTTATGAGGAGGTCAGCCAGTTATTGGTATCGTTTTTACCTTTCTTGCCTCCAGAGAGAAGCTGTTTTCACACATCGGCAACAGGCCAGAAACAAAACACAAGCTAGTGAAGAGTAAAGTTGACGTGTTTAAATATGTTAACGTTGTTTATTAATTTTTATTTATTTTGAAGATGAAACTAAATTTTAAAGATTTATTAGACCTCCGGGACACATAATAGCTTTTGGCTAGTAACTGTCATTGTGTTTCTTTTTCATCACTTCCTGTTACGTTTTGCAATTCTCAGTCCTTTCCTGCAGTTGTCAGTTTTATTTCTTCCTGTCTTTGTCTTTGTTTGCCTCGCTCTCATCAGTGTCACCTGTGTTTAGTCTGCATCACTTGTTTCCTGCGAGCTACTTACCCACACGTGCGCGTGTTTGGGTGCGCATATACCCCTAGTTTGTCTTTGTTCACTGTCAGATAGTTTTCTACTTCTGTGCTTCTCATGGTCAAGCCGGCCATTTTTAGTTTTCTTTGCGTTCTCGATGTTCCTTGTGGGTTTTTTTTCCTCTATTTTTTTCCCTCATGTTGATATTCCTCATGTATGCCTGCTCCTCATTTGCATTGTGTGACTGATCTTCTGTGTCTGGCAATCATCTGTTTTCTTTGGATAAATATTGGATTTTGGATTATTCTGCCTCCTGTGTGTCCTGCAGTTCTGTATAAAGAAATAAATCCCAAGGAAAACTTTAAAATATAGCCTGTTATTATGTATAGATAGTGGTTTAGTGGATTTACAGTCTTTAGTGAGTAGAGGTCAACAATTTATTGGCAGACTAATATTAGCTATTTGTAGAGCTATTGGTATTGGTCAAAATATCCGTCCATTCTCTTCCACTTATCCTTTTTAGGGTTGGGGGTGTGGGGGTGTATGTGGGGGGGGCTATCCCTGTCATAGGGCGAGAGGCAGGGTATGCCCAGTACAGATTGCCAGCCTGTCACAGGGCTAACACAGAGAGACAAACAACCATGCACACTCACACCTATGGGCACTTTAAATCACCAATTAATCTAACCCCACTAACGGGACTGTGGGAGGAAACCGGAGAACCTGGAGAAAACCCATGCAAACACAAAGAGGACATGCAAACTCCACACAGAAAGACCCCGGCCAAAGTGGATTCAAACCCAGACTTTCTTGCTGAGATGTGCCGATGTGCTGCAATCAAATAAAGTGCTTGTACTTGGCAGCAATAATTTTTTCCTCCAAAAGAAATTTGGCAAAGGAAATTTCTATTTTATAGATCAGACATTGAACCGAGTTCATAAGCAACATACAGGGATCAGTGTGAAGGGTTATCATTATAACCTGCTATCCGGGGGGGTCATCACAGAGCTTATCTCAATGGAAGACAATGACCTCTCCCAGAAATCTCCATCACGGCTGGCTTTTCTCTACCTGTGACACAACGCTTGTGCTTGTGATGGTACGACAGGATGTAGACATTAAGGGCATCCCTTTAGCTGAGCTGTAATATTAGCTGGCTTCATGCATCTTGTGTTTGCTGGATGCAGACAGTAGAACCTACATGAAACTGCTCCAAACAAAGTTTGTGGATTTGTTCTGAGACTTGGGAAGCTGCAGGGTTTTTCAGATTTATTGAATTTTATTTTTCTTTTATTGAGTGAGTGCCTTTTATTATCTATAGAGTTAAAAGGGCAGACTTTTCTATATTTCTGTCTCCAAAACTGGGCAACTCAAACCATCGCTTCGAAGCTGACAGTTGGTCGCTTGCAGTCAGTCCAGTTTCTAGTTGCCTTGGTAACCCTCATTTTCCCAAGGGGTCACATGAGAAACACATGAGGCACAAATAAGGTTATAAAGAAATAAAATTCATATTGAGCAGGATTGAGTTCCAACCCTGCTCTAATGTATTTACTACCAGGTCGTAAGTCACCAATAAGCTTCACTCTCATTAATGGTCACTTAAATCGCTCACTTCGAAGTCGATCACTTTGTATCACCAGCGGTTTATTTCACCCTTCCTGAAGGTGCAGAATGTCATTTACTTTCTGTGGTTTCAGGTCGCTGTCAGTTGCTTCCTATGTGGATGCATCGTATGTGTTCTGAATGCTCCCAAGAAGTCTTGCCTTGCTTCAGAAGGACCTGACTCATCAACTCGGCATCTTTGACTTTGAGAAAATGAAAAATACCAATTTCTCAGTGTATTAAGAATTACTCTTAATTACTCTGCAGTGCATGGGTACAGTTATGTGTACAGGGCCAGTATGTGTTACTGGCAGTGGAAGGGTTTTATGATGTATTTAGGTGTGTATGGGTCTTCTTGGGGCAGTAGTTGTTATATGATTTGCAGTTCCTACCGTGCTTCTGTTTCACAGCCCGCAGAAGATCAGTTACAACAAATACAGACATGAAAAGCGGTAGAGGAAATGCCAGACTTCCTCTTTTCCAACAGAAAGAGATAAAGGTGTTAGGCAGGTGCTACCTGACAGGCCCGCAGGTCACTTGTTTGTGGTTATCAGCTATGAATAACAATGTCATTCATGTGACCGTTGAAGTTTAAATGGAGAAAAATATGTTCAAATAAAATGGCATATCCTATATGTTAATAACCCACAATGCACATGGTATATTCATTGTTACACACTATTATTGTAATATTGGATCTGCAGGGTTTATGGTGCTGAATCATCCACTGCAACCCACTCCAGTGTTTAGCCACAATAACATGCCATCCCACTTTCAAATGTGGGTCATGCCAGTGGAAAACAGACCGGAGCACTGACAACTACATGGACTCGGGGAGGGATGATGAATGAGTGAAATTAAAAAAGAGACACATGGGTAATGGAAGCCGGATGTTTGTTGATGGGCTGGCAGAGAGAAAGAAAAGACAGAAGCAGAGGACAGATACAGATTGACTTCTTCCTTTGTCTCTGACGTGGCAAGACAAACGGAGTGAGAGAGATGAGAAGACAGACAACCTCCCAGCTGAACGTCATCTGGAAAATGTTGTGCCTCTTTCATGGATGAAGTGCAGCTTCTGACCAAAAGAAACAGAAGAAAACTGCTATAACATATCTGTATAACTATTCTACTTACAGGATGGGAATAAAAAGAATTCCTTAAACAATCATGGCCTCTTAAATCATAGTAGCTTTGGTCTGATTCCAAAAAAAGGGACCCTCTATTAATCCATAGCATAGGGACACCAGGTGCTGAATTTAGTGATGCTTATGGGGCAACTTTTTCCCAGTTCAAATGTAATACAGATACCTTGGCTTAAGGCATCTATCAATATTGAATACCACACTGTGATAATTAATACGCTGCAATCCTTGCTGCGACTGAGACTGGGAATCAACTCGCCGAAACAGTTTTTGGTTAAACGCAAAAAAACTTTTACAAACATACAAGAAGAAAAAAACTGTTGGTGGAGATAGACTGAAATAACTCCAAGCTGCTGTGGCTTTGCTGTGAGTGTTTTCCACAGCTCTCAATAGCTCCAACACTAGCTACCAGTGTGCCAGTGTGCTGCTATTGTTGCATGACAAAGTAAAACAGAGAAGAACACAGAACTGAACTGAAGGACTCAACAATGAATTGAATTCATCATCGCTGATATCTGCTCCAGCTTTTCGAGTCAGGACCCGACCAATAGCTTTATCCAAGTACCAAACTGGTGCACCCTACTTTGACTGGGTTGGAGGAAACTCTTGAAGTCTTTTTCAAGAGAGTCTTTTTTAAGACTGGTGATTCTGTACAATTTATATATCTTAGTGCCCAGTGTGCACTGACATTACAGTTATGGCTCTTTCTCAATTCATATGGACGGGGCCTTCATAACAACTGCCCAGACGTTACTGCTGAGTGGCAAGCTTTTCTTAAAGAAGGTCTTTGATTCACTTTAAAAATGCACCACCTTCATCCTCATTGCAGTAATGAACATGTGGTCGAGTTGGAGGAACAGTGAGGCTTAAAGAATGTTAGGTCAACCCATTAATCCAGCCCAACCTGGGTACTCTGGCTTCCTCCCACAGGCCAAAGACATGCAGTTAATGGGGTTAAGTTAACTGGTGATTCTGAAGTGTCTATGATTGTGAATGGCTGTCTCTCTCTCTCTCACACACACACACACACACACAGTGTGTGTGTGTGTGTGTGTTGGCCCTGCAACAGACTGGTGACCTGTCCATGTTGTACCCTGCCTATCGCCCTATGGCAGCTGGGACAGACTCCCACCCCCCTGTGCCCTGAATTGGATAAGCGGAAGAAAGTGGATGGATTTTCAGTAATGTGTGTTGCGTGTTTTTCAATATTCATCCCAGTTTTTTTTCACTTGCCACCTGCTCCTAACAACATTTGTCACACTATGTTATATTTCTGCTCCAGAAATGACCAAACTCTTTTACCCGTTAATAAATATGAAAGAGTAACCGCGGCTGACAGCTGCACGGCCATCATCATCATCATCACTGGCATCTCAAAAGAAAGAGACATTCTTTGGAATTTAGGACAGTCCAGCAGTCACGACCAGTGAACACACCACACAACGTAGTTCTCAGCGACTTCTCAGAAGGAAACCAAAACCACATGGCAGCGTTTTTCTGGGAAACTTCCCTGTGGAAGGTTTGAAAAAATATCTCAAAAACACCTACATTTTTCACTGTCATCTGTGCTGTGAGTCAGGCTCAAGCATGACTTTAAACATCACGTAGCTGTAACATAGCACCTATTGACATAAAATGTAATTAGTGAAAAACGTCAGTTTAATGGTGACATTTGAAATATTGATACGTGCCTTGTGCAATACTAATGGTGAGTGGCATACTATGCTAATACAGAACTCTATACCAAACCTCTGGCTGAATGTTTAGGTTCTGCAAATGGTTCTGATTTACCTGATTTATTCATGGCAGGATGTGTGTTTGTGTAGATTCGAAGGTTGAAATGAAGCACTGGGGATAAGGGGGTAGTTTTTCATGAGGCGTGGCGAGCACTGTTTCTGCTAGCAAACTCATACATGATTCTTCTGAACAACTGTGGATTTTTTGACCTCCAGTGGTTGCTCTTGTGGACACAGCACAGATCAAACACAATGTGGGCGTATTGATACTGGCTCAGCTTGTGTGTGTGAAAGAGGAAGCTGCTCCTGTCACCAGGGGAGAAGAGTGATGTGTACAGTCTGTGTGTGCGTGTGAGACCATTGAAGGATCCCCTTGGCTGTGGCTAAAAGGTTCCTTCAGTGGGGGGGGACCCTCCCTTCCAAGCTTTCCGCTTCCTCTCCCCACACCCTCCAGACCTCCACCCAGGCCTCACTGTTTCTGTCGCCTAACTCTTCCATGGTTGGAGCTAATTGTTCCCCTGAGGTATTCCGTCACAGTTCTTCCTCCAACAGGTCCTCGCCAAGTCAAGCATTACATCAGATATATCAGTGAGAATAATCTTCCTTACAAACTCTGCACTTTCATTAACCTTTGGCCCTTCCTATTGTTCAGCTTCAAGCGTTGACCTACACCCAACGCCTAGATTTCCTTTTAACAAACTACTTGCATTAACGCATGAGTGCTGACTCACAAAATACGTTTTTCAGCTCGCTGTCTCCCAACAACCATTTTCCACCATGTATTTTGCAACATTCACTTTTTCAAAATATCAGATGCTCCAAACAAGGTACTGTGGAAAATTGGTGAGCAAAATGTAAAAATTTGCACCATGAATTTAACTTCCTTCCCTTTGTGTGAGTGATGCATGCTTGAAAGACGAAGTAGGTGGAAGCAGACCTGTGGAGGGTTTGAAACATGCATGTATTTTTCAGAAAACCCCAAAGGGGTAAGAGTGTCTGCAGGATCTGTACCCCTGCTTTCACACACCATGTGTGCCACCTAGGAGGGATTATGGGTAGGCGTGTGTGCGTGTGTGTATGAGTGCGCACGTGTTAGTAAGGTCCAGCCTGTAGGAAGCAGAGCCGCTTAACATTCCACCTCTCACGCCCATGGAAACCAAGGACAAACATTATTTTCTCCCAGTTTTATGCACACCACACACATCAAGACTCTTGGTGTAATTACAGTTATGTAAAGCCAATTTTAGGTCATTATTCTTTGTTTGCATGAACTCAAGGTTTGTATATGTGTTTGCAGAAAAGGCCAAGATTGAGTATTACATAGCCAGTGACATTTTCTATTATACACTCACCGCACAGTTTATTAGGTACATCTTGCTGTTACCAGGTTGGACCCCTTTTTTGCCTTCAGAACAGCGTTAAATCTTCATGGCACAGATTCCACAAGATGCTGGAAACATTCCCCAGAGATTCTGGTCCATATTGACACGACAGCATCATAGATTTGCCTGCTGCACATCCATGATGAGATTCTCCTGTTTCACCACATCCCAAAGGTGCTCTATTGGACTGAGATCTGGTGACTGTGGAGGCCATCTGAGTACGGTGAACTCACTGTTAAAATCAAGAAACCAGTTTGAGATGTTCTGAGCATTGTGACATGCTGCGTTATCCTGCTGGAAGCAGCCATCAGAAGATGGTTACACTGTGGTCATAAAGGGATGGACATGGTCAGCAACAATACTCAGGTAGGCCATGATGCTCAGTTGGTACTAAAGGGCCCAAAGCATCCCAAGAAGATATTCTTCACAACATTACACCACCATCTCCAGCCTGAACCATAGTTAGAAGGCAGAATGGATTCATGCTTTCATGTTGTTTATGCCAGATTCTGACCCTACCATGTGAATGTCACAGCAAATACCTTGGTTGCAAAACAATGTTATTTGAGTAACTGTTGCATCCCTATCAGCTTGAAGCAGTCTGGCCATTCTCCTCTGACCTCTGGCATGAACAAGGCATTTTTGCCTAGAGAGCTCCAGCTCACAGGATATTTTCTCTTTTTCAGGCCATTCTCTGTAAACCTTGGAGATGGTTGTGTGGGAAAATCCCAGACGATCAGCAGTTTCTGAAACACTCAGACCAGCCCGTCTGGCACCAACAACCATGTATTTACATCTGTGCTTCTTTAAGGCAGTGAAATGGGAAAACTGCCTCCTCCTCTCCATTTATTTATCAGCCCTTCATCCCAACAGTGTGAGTTTTATACACAAAGACAGGCTGAGTACAAGGTCAAGCACGAACGCATCATCACACACTTGCACTTTTTAGGCCTAATAACAGCCTAATAACAGCAGCAATGGATAGAAAAACAATGCAAATCTCCTGCAGATATATATATTTAAAAAAAAAAAACACATTCTCACTGACCATCTTATAACAGGCCTAATGAGGGATCTCTGTGTGTGTGTCTGCAGAGTTCAGCAAGTCAGCTGACAGTTCACGCGGCTCGTCAGGTGCTATATGCAGCTGGTGACCTGCGGTGCAACTGCAGACTGTTTATGACTGCCCCATATCCCACATGCAAAACTCCCCAATACTTATTACACAATGCAGGGACAGCATACATGTAGCATCACATTCAGCTAAATTTGCTGATTATTTGCATGAGTCATAAAGTGCCATTGAAAACTCTAGTATAGGTCATAATGTGGGATTTGTTTTGAAGTCACGCATTCAGTGAAAGAGGTCCACTAATCAGCTTAAATACTATTTGTTTTCTTCTGGTTTCTTATTTTCTTATAGCATTTTTTGGGTGTCATAATATATCTCACAACAAACAAAGAATTTAAGACTTGATTTAAGACAACTTCATTTAATGTTATTTATGCTGCATTTTTATGTCTATTTTGTGCCTCTGGAAGACAAAGGTCACCTAATTACACCTTCTGATTGGTCAGTCATTGAAATGAAGGCAGTGAGCTATCAGGATTCAACACTGGCTGAATAGGAAACCTCTTTTTTCAGCATTTCAACCATATTTGAAAAGAATCTTGATTTGTTTTCAGTGTATCGTCCACTTCTTTCAAATTAGGCATGAGGCATGACTTATAGTTCTGTCTAGGCAAGAGGTGGTTGTGAACTATTTTAAAAGTCAACGTAAAACCACAGCCCTTCTCTAAAGTTGGCCGTCCGTTTAAAACGAATACCAGATGGGAGCAGATTGCCCACTCATGACCTCCACTCTATGTCTTCCCTGTTGTATAACGATGGCTTTCTTCCAGTTTGGGTAAAACACTGCCAGTCATTTGTTTATACAGTAAAGCTAGGAAAATGGGAAATGAGTGCACTGATTGATTTAAACATGTGCGAGCATGCATGGAAATTTAGCATATAAGGCAAAACAGAGTTTGTACAATTGTAACAAGCTTGAAAGTCAATAATTGGGGGGACCACTTTTAGTTCTCCAGGCTTCTTGAAGGACATTCAAAGCTCTTCTTTGGATGTTTCTGCTTTTTGTTCTGCTCTCTGTCAAGATGATACCACACTGCTTCAATAATGTTGAGGTCTGGGCTCTGGGAAGGTCAATCCATGACTGATAGTGTTCCACTGTGTGTTTTTCTATGCCGGTATGCTTTTACTACACTGGCAGTGCATTTGGGATCATTGTCATGCTGAAAAATGAAGCTGTTGACAATCAGGTGGTTTTCAGATGATATTGTATGGTGGATCATAAATCTGATGGATAATTCTTTCTGGATTTATAATTTCATCAATTTTGACAAGATCTCCAACACCACTGGCTGAAATACAGCCCCATGACGGAGCCTCCATCAACACTTGGAGTGTACTACTCTCTTTGCAGAATAGTACAATGACTTTCACAAGTGCAATTTAATGAAGCTGCCTGTGGTGTGTACCTGCATGGCATTCCCCTCCCCAAAGTACACAGTGTGATGCACTCATCCTCTTAATCACTCATCAGCTGATCTCGGCCCTCCTTCTGTGCTGACTAGAGTCCGTTCTATGTGAGGGAGTATTAAACACCATTGCATTTAAATAGGATAGACAGATAAGATAGCCTTTATTAGTCCCACCGTTTAATCATGAACTGACATTTGCATTTTTGAGCAATTTCATGCCATATTAGACGATTAAGAAACATGTTACAGTTCAATGTGAATGACCTTTGAGCAGCAGTACATTGAGTCATTTTATATGAGAAAAGAGAACAGATCAGCAGATTAGAATAAGCAAAATAAATGAATGCAAAATCGTGACACAACACGTCCTTTGTTAGGGAGGTAAAGTTTCCACTTCACTTACAATACATCAAGTCATTTATCACACTTTGCTGAAAAGGGTGTGTGAGAAAATGGCAAGAAAAAGCTATGGGTGTGCACAAGGATCGTGATGGCGAAATAATATTATGTGACAAAAAGTTGAAGGGTTAATGATGCTGTTTGTTTCTCATAAAAGGGAGACTGAATTGGTGGGACACAGAAACCAAGATAATACCAACATTTTGCAATTGTGGTACAATACCAAGCCTGAGGTGTAACTGACATGGTTGATGTGGACGTACACACATCTTCACACACGTGCTTAAAACTGCACACAAATCATTCTCCTGGTGTGACTTGAGTCCAAAAGAAGCTGAGGTAACTGCCAAAGAACACAACACCAGACCGTGTGTGTGTGTGTCTGTATATACCTGTTTTCAGGATCATGACTAAACATTTCGTGCATGTCTTTTACCTCGTGTGTGCCTTTGAATCAGGGATCACACATGCGTGCTGGCAGCGCAGCATGGTGTGGCAGGTCAGGAGTGTGTGTGTGGGCCCGGGACCTGGTTGATGTGGTAAGTGTCTGTCAGGAGAGCACTGTAGATTCGCACCGTCAGCTGTGCTTCATCAGGGAAGCCCTCGCCGCCAAACCTCCCTACTTCCTCCTCGGCTCCTGCTCTCTTTCTTCTCCGGTCGGCTCTTCTCCCCTGATACCCTCATCTGCTTCCCTTTGCCTCCACACCATCATCGCTGTGCTTTTCCTATTATATCTTTTCTGTTTTGCTTGTCCATCTCTGGCATTCCCATTAAAAGTCATAAAACATTAAACCAACCACCTCATATCCTCTTTCTGTTTTACATGTCTTTAATCTCTCTGTACTGCTTCCTTTTCAAAATTTCTGACCCATCTGACCCCAGCTCTTTAGTTATGTCCGTATCTTGGAGTCTGCTTTTGCAAAATGCTCCAACACCATTTGATCTAACACACAAATACAACTTTATTATCTTTTTGGGGCCACAGCAGAGGAAGGCAAGGTCCAGTCTTCATTTTCCCAGAGGATGTTTTACGCTGTTTTTCTCACGGTGGTGTGGGCTGAGCTGTAAACTGGCACGGGTTGGCACAGGAAGTGGCTGCCTGAACCCCGCGAGGGATTCAGGCCAATTCCATTTCCTGTCAAACATCCTCCCAGAGGAAAGGAGTGCCAGGACATTAGAGGCAAAACCCACAAGCGCTAGAAGAAACAACTGGATTCACATTTTATTTAACATATCCAAAAGCATTTGATCTTTGCCAACAGAAAACCCAAATTAATGGTCTAAATGTAATATTTTTAAGGTTCTTGATATAGGTTCACCCAAATTACGAAAATAACTTTTACTGATCCTTTCCCACAAAGGCATCCATTAAAAAAAAAAAAGACAAAACTGGGAGACATTATTACGCTATTAAACTATTAGAGTGACATTATTAGTGTTTCCTTATTGGCATTCATAAGGGTGCGCTTGGCTGTAGTTGAACAAAGAACAAGACAGAGAGAAGTCACATGTTGGCTGCTCTCTCACGATTGCACTCCGGGTGTGAATGGCAGATTGTGTCATGCCCCGGCTGTGTAGCAGGCAGAGTAGGAGCCCGATGCTGGACTCTGAAGACAAGGACTCAAAACAGCTTTATCACCGGGTCTCACTTAAATACAACAAAAAGCGATGAGGCGCTAGGATTTCACAACTAAGCAGCTTCTGGGAGGAAGGACACAGGCACGCAGGAGGATGCAACAAGGAAGTGAGGAAAACTGAGGGCTCACATACATACAGGAGGTGATTAGGGAGAGCAGACACAGCTGGGGAAACAGGACACAGGTGAACAGAATCTGATTAATGAGACAAGGGGAAGCAAACCAAACGCAATGCGTACGAGACTAGCAAGATAAAACAGGAAGTAAATAAACTGGTTGCACCGCGGGGCGCTTCCGGCCCCGCCCCCTATTTCCGGTCAGCGATTTGATGTCAAAAATAACATACAATTTGGCCCTTTAAGTTACTTTTTTGAC
>JASGAU010250962.1:0-12149 GCA_030220045.1 Australoheros facetus | reverse complement strand
TACATACTGTTATAAAGCAAATTACACATCGCAGTGTATATTATTATATTACACCCCATATAATAATATGCTTGGTAAAATAGTGAAGCAAAGTACTGCAAGAGGAAGACCACATGGAAGATTCGTGGATGTAGTGAAGGATGACATGCAGAGGGTTGATGTGACAGAGGAGGGTGAGATGGAGATAGATGATGCTTTAAAAGCGAGCAGCCAAAAGATGATGAAAAAGAAAGTACCGCAAAACTAAACTTGATTACAGGGCTTGAGAAAATATCGTGCTGCTCTTCATTACAACCCTGCGGTTTTGTGTTTCTGTGTTAAAACAGCAGAGGGCAGCACTTTCACAGTGCATGAGGTCAAGCTCCCTCTAGCCCTGTCACAGCAAAAACTAAAGAACAAAAGCAATGTGGTTCTCCTACCAAACACAACAACAAAAATCTAGCAGCAGTTTCAAAACATCCCTGCATTTGAAGTGCGTTAGATATCCATGAGTTATTTACTGTAGTGGTGCCAAAAATTCTGTAAGTTTTTTAGCATTATTATTATTATTACTATTGCTGAGGAGAGGACAGGAGAAAAACATTTGAAGGTGTGAGAGAGCTAAATATGATAAGAATGCTGAGAAGGAGAGGTTAAATGCAGGGAGGGAGGGAGGATGGAACTAAGCTCCTAGACAACATGAGGGTGGAGAGACGAGAAGTGTCTCTTAGACAGAAGTGACATCTGGGCAGTTTTGTGCTGTGTCACCGTGCTGTTGTACTTTTTCACTTCCTAGAAGCAGTAAAAAAGGACTTGAGCGTAATCCAATGGCAACAGGTGCAAATACCAACAGGTACTAATGGTTGCAGGTTGCAACAGGAACTAATGCGGTTTATCAAAGGGTGGGTGGGTGACTCACATTGTCATTGTTATTTTATTTATGTGCAAATTACCATGATTATTATCAACATTACAAATGACCAAAATAAACACAGCAAAAATGGCAAGATAACATTACAAAAAAAAATTTTCTCTCTCTTTTAAGCAACCTCTCAGTCATGGAAATGTAGCAGCCACTTCAACAAAGCACTAATGATATACAGTATGTTCAATATTAAGTGAACAAAGTGGCCTTTATGACAGAATTAAAAGATGAAATCAAATGACACTGAGCCACAAAGTGTCTGTCAACTTGGATAGGTTTCTAACAAGGTAAAACAACCTAGAAGTATCCAAATTGGTAGCTGTGAAAAGAGCTGACTGAAATCTGAAAATGTGAAGGAGAGGAGCTTTGGTGCTTCATTTCCTATTTAGGCACTGGGTCACCCTTTATGAAAGGAATGGACAATGTTTGATTGGATCAGTTTTAGCAAAGCAGCGGGAGGGGCACTTGTAACAAACAGCTAAAACAGAGCTGAAGATGAGCTAATCCAGTCTAGCACCAACTGTTAACAACATCTGTGTTCACGTAATTAGCTTACAGTAAATGCATTCTTTTTCCGTCATGTTTTTCCTTAACTTCGTGACATGTTCCACTGAGGTCAAGAAAATGTGTGGCACTATGCAGCATATTCACTTCAATTGCATCAGTAACTACATACGTCATCTCAGATCACTTAAAGTCCTGTCTCGTTCCTTTATGAGTCCAAGTACACTGTACTTGCTTTTATTGTTTTATATTTTTTATTGAGTTTTTTTTTTTTTAATCATCGCTTGTATGTAATCAGGAGTCAGTGTAAAAAAAGAGCTTAGTCACCATGGCGTCGCTGGTTTAATAAACCCTTTCATGCATAGTCATCACTACAGTGGATGGCTGTTCAAAGCTGTTCTCTTGTATATGCCTGTGTTTTGTTGTTATAGTGTCATATTAGTCAACACAGTGGATGCTTGTGCATCATCCCATACACTGCTACCGATTGGCCAGTCACGGGATGTTGTTTTTCTTATGTTTATTTGTTAGTTGAATGTAATTAACAGAATCAGGATTAGTCAATATTAGCAGTAGTGACAGTCGATCTGAGAATGCAATATCATTTTCTGTTATTGGTGTGCTAAATACATATTTCTCTGGTTGCAAAGTCAAATGCATGATGTCCAGCTGAGAGGAAATATTTGTAACTCCATGAAAAATAGGTTCATAAACAAATTTTTAATTGCATTTTTTTTTCTTGCCTTAAGAGAAATAACATTCAGAAAAAAAAAATCTTGACTAAGGTTCTCATAATTCATGCATGAAAGGGTTGAATTAAGTAAAATAATTAAAAAAATGAGTCAAATCTGAAGAAATGAACCTACATGTCTGCATTACTATGATTGTTTACACTCATAGATTAAACTTCCCTTGAACATATACAGTAGAATTGTTCAAACTGGATACATTTTATTTTATTTTATAGCAAGTTTCAGCTTATTGATCAGGCTTTACTGTTATGTTGCTTTGCTGCTTTGGAATGCAGAACTTTAGCTTAGATCCATTATTTTACAGTTTGGTATTCATACTTGTATTAATACTTTTACTAATACGAATGCTCTCAATACTTCTTCCACTACTGAATAAAAAAAAACATAAAGCAAACATGGATTTCTCTGCATTCTGACATGAGGAAGCGCAACTATTGCATTATTTTTCCTTGTCACTAAGGCTCGTAGAGCATGGAGAAAAATGTCAAATATCGGTATGTGCATATGCAGACATTCCTGTCCCCACCTTTAATTCCATGTTAGGTGTTACAAAATGAGTCAACAGAGGCAAATCACCCTCCATCTTGGATTTATCAGCATTTGCAGGCATCTTACTGTGAATGAGAGCTGTGTGATGTTTAAGATAAGACCTTTATACTTTTATTGCATTGGGAATACGTTTAGTATGGACTTAGTTAAGTGCACCAGCAGGTCAAACAACAACAGGTAAAACAAAGATAACGAAACAAAAATTGTAGTCAAAACCAGTTTCTTTGTAACACACATATGAGACTCGGCATGGCTCAGAAAAATAAACTAAGAGGCAGTAAACTGAGCTAGAGAGAAATAAAAGTCTGCATTGTTCATCAGTTACTGCCAAAATCTTTCACAGCATTTTGAATTATTGTTGTTTCTTTATTAGGAACTGCTCTCTGCAGAATATTCTAGTGAACCAACCAACTGACTGCTAGTAACCTGGCTAGTTTGTCACGACATGACGCATCCAATCGTGGCAACATTTCTGCCGGCAATTTTTGGTTTTGTGCCCTTGGTGTAGCTGGGTGTGGTGTGCCAAGCATAGATAATGTGCCAAAAGAACAAGAAAACTTCCTGAATGTCACTTCAGTTGACACCATCGGAAACATGCTGCTGAGCAAGAACACACGCATGTGAAACAGCCAGTCAGCTGAGAATTATTGAATAAAGTTTCAATAGAAATTACACTGAATTATAGACACTACGTCCTGGATTCATTTTGTCAACATTTTTATTCATCATATTTGAATTTCTATCATCATCATAAAATGGCTTAATGTGTGTCTGGTTGCAGAGTGAAGAAATTGTAGATATAGTCATCCTTAGTTCATGATAAGCCCAAAAAAATGTGGGAACAATGTGCTGACCAAGTCTGCTTGCTCTGGCAACGTTTGCGTCTCAAGTATTTTGCAGGAAGCGAGTTCATGATTGCTTTTCTAAGTCATTTTCTCCCCGTGTGATGAGCTCTGTGTTTATCATCCTGTAACTGAGTCAAGCGCAGGCAGTGTGGCAATTTGCCAAGGGTGTGGCACGTCACCTCTGGAGTTCCATGAGATATGATATCAACAAGATATCAATGTATATATCTAAAGCCTGGTTGCCTTTGATGTGGCTGGAATTGGCAGTTACATGTCTGGGACGACAGAATTAGGAGCCAGGTGCAGGAGGAGAAGGTTACTGCAAGTGGAGCATAACAGAAAAACCCTTTAAGCTTGTGTTTATTCTAAATCTCATTAAATTCTTGTATTTTTCAAGGCACTTCTGTATATACACTGACTATAACACTGCCAAGCAAACAAAGTCACTTGATCCTGTTGAACAAAATTGAGAGGATCACCTGGAGTATTTAAACTTTGCAACCCTAACTTGTCCTTTAAAGTCTGTGTACCTACAGTATGGATCTCCAAGACACCAACTTTTCATTAACTAGGGAAAAAAACACGGTAACAAGGTAATTATAGAGAAATTATCAAGAACCATTTGTAACAGTGGAGTCAAGGTGCTGTACAGATAAATTGCATCTTTCTATATCTTTGCCAAAATGTGGAGATGACCCACGCAGGACAAGCTGCAGGACTCTGCCAAAAAGTAAGTCCTCTGTGGTACTGACCCTCACTACCAAAAGAGGCTTCAGCCAATGCCAGAGAATAATCCCTAGCATCAAACTGATTACTGAGTAAAAAAAAGCAATTCACAACTGCTGAACAAGAAGAACATAACTCTTTCACTTCTAGCAGTCAACTCCACACATTCGCTGACCCATGCCTCACAAACTCACTACCTCCACCACCAGAAATTAAAAGGATAGGATAAAACAAACTCATTCCCTTTAATGTTTGCGGACTGATCACACTGTCACACAAACACTACCCCTCATTTCTTTATAGTTCACTTCCAAGGAGACAAACGTTTTAAAGGAATTTTCTCCAGGCTTTCTGAAGGTCTTTCAAAGTTTTTCTTTGGATATTTGCTGTTTTTCACTCATTTGCAGTCCTTGTACCTGACCATTTTCAGAAGAATGAGTTTGTTTGCTTGCTTGCTGCTTGTTTGTTAAGCCACTTAATGCTAACCTATGAATCATTCAAGCATAAAAAAAGGCACCAACCTCGAGAGGTGAACCGGTGTTTTGTCTACACATAATAGACAACTGGACAAAGAACCAGTTTTAAATTGTATTGTATTGTATAATTGGCTTAAAATACTGCAGATGATTAACAGTATGTGAAATATGTCCTTAAGAAGTAGGAAAAACTCCAGCAAAGACCTGACACAGGACCTGAGAGATGCAGCTGACCCTTCAGTTGATCCATCTGCTGCTCGCTAAAGTCGTCTCAGTGGAAGGGTGGCTGTCAATAAGCCAAGGAATGGAAACAAGGAGAAAATACTGAGGTATGCCAGATTACACAAGGACCGGAATGAAAATCAGTGGCAACAAGTCTAAAGGAGTGATGAATCCAAATTTTAAATCTTTGGTTCAAAGAGGAGATCAATTCAATTCAGTTCAGTTCAGTTTTATTTATATAGCACCAAATCACAACAACAGTCACTTCAAGATGCTTTAGACTGTAAGGTAAAAATCCTGCAATAATACAGGTCAGGAGAGAGGTACAGCAGTGTCTACAGCCATCTGTAATATGTGTTGGAGGTTCTGGGGATCTTCTCAAAATTGATGAAATTATGAAGATTTTGATCCACTATGCGATACCATATGGAAAATGTATGCTTGTCAGCTGATTCATTTTTCCCAAACACACTGCCAATGCACTGAAAGCATACCTGAATAGAAAAACACATAATTGAACACTAAGAGTCATAGACTAGCCTTACAAGAACTCAGGCCTCAACCTCATTGGAGCAGTGTAGGATCATCTTAACAGAGAACAGAACATAAAGGCAGCCGACATCCAAAGAAGAGCTGTGAATGTCCTTCAAGAGGTCTGGAAAACTATTCCTGAAGACGGCTTAAAGAAATTACAAGAAAGCTGAAAGCTTGCCTGAGAGAGTTCACGCTGGATCAAGGTGATTAGAACTGTATAAACTGTTTTTGCTTCATATACTGTATTTCCATTTAGAATCACACATTTCAATAAAATACTGCACTTGTTTCCCATTTTCCTGGAAAAATATAAAGAAATGAGGGGCACAAGACTTTTGCACAGCACTGCAGTTACCTCCCAATGGCCCACTCTGAGTCAAAAGAATAACCTTCATAAACAACTGCCAGAATTTCCCCAGCTGCATTTATTCTTATGACACCATATGATAACATATTCAAACAATTTATCATTTTGATGCTTTGTTGCTCTCCAAGGATTGTTCTCTGCTATCTATGAGTCAGATGATGCTGGATTTGGCAGGGTCCAAGTCTAATATTTTGACACATATTAAAGTGAAAAAAATGATGCTTCGTTTTTGCTCTCTCTCTGTCTGCCTTTTTAAAATTTTTATGATCTATTTCTACATGCAGACTGGTTCTCTTTGTCATGTTACACATGCTATTTTTTTGAACCGTGTTGAGCTACATTATGCTCGTTATGCATCGGAAAGGCTCATTAAACAAAGAAGAGCATTGTATAAACTGAAAAGTCATCTAGCAGGCATCTTCGCACTCACTCGTGTTTTCTTCCTTTTCTGACTCGTGTCCAATTGCATTGTCATCCTTACACTTCTGTGAAACAGTGCTCTTTTCTTCTCTTGAGAGCTCTGTCGTCACACACGGCCGCATGGCTTTGGTTTGTCACACACTAAAACAAGGAGCCTGTGCAAAGAGCAGAGTTCTTGAAGTCTCTCCCATTCTACAAAGATCTTCTAAAACAGCTTGGATAAAATTATTGACAACCCTTGGAAGTGGTGGCATGTGGACATTTCATTTCAAGCAGACTTTTGTTCAGTTGTCCTTATAAAATGCCACTTAGTTCATTTAAAATTAGAAGAAGAAGAGAAGGTATTGAACTGTTTGGTATTGTTTTGTGAAACAAAGAGAAGGGAAAAGGGAAACATGTCTAAGCAGAAAAGGAAGAAAATAACCCCCAAGCATGGTTAAAGTAAAGGCTTTAATACCCTTTGATCCCGTGATGACAGTTATATTATCTGGAAGTATAAGGCCAACTCATCTGGATGGAAATTTTAAAAAAGCTGACCACAGACTGCACAGAGGGAAAACTTCACAACAGACGAGCTTCTCCAAGATCAAGGTAATCCTACGGAATTATAGAGAACAAAAAACATAAAGGACCCTGACAGAATATGCTCAAACTGCATATTGTCAAATGCTGAGGTCTTTTGCACAGATGAAACAAATGGCATCCTTGTGTGGTATATCAGCATAATGAACTTAAACATGCATCTAAAAGCACTAAAGTATGAAGAAAACACGGGACTAATCTGAAACGGTCCTGATCTTAATTCAGCCGAACCGACTGCAGGAAATGTGGATTTCCTCTGCAGTTCACTATCCTGAGATACTGTTTGGCTTGCATAAAGATGTGTTGTTGTTATTCCTGCGTAACTGTTATATAATTCCTGAAGCTCCTGTCCTTCCCCAGTCTAAATTCAGTTTCACTTTGAGGAATGCGGCGTCCGATTTGTTGCTATGTAGGTCTGAACATGCGTAGTTATTGCCACAATGTTTGCGGAGTGAAAAGTTGCAGAGTCATGTTGGTGTATATTCCTCCTCCCCCAACACCGCCACCGCCGCCGCCGCTGCTACCACCACAGCCTTTGAACGCCGGCCCTCAGCGACGCAGACACTCGCAACTGCACAGTTCTCCCCCAGACGTGGAGAACGGCAGATGTTTCCTGGGAGGACAGAAAGCGAAACACTGGGGAACACCTATCGCGGTGACTGAGCAAATCTTCCGTAAATTGCTTGAGCTGGTTTCTGTGGTAGTGAACGCTCGCCCTTCTCTCGTTACGTGGAGTTTTAACAGCTGTCGATCAGGTGTTTGTGTAGGTAAGTAAATCTGCAGCTGTGAGAAAATAAAAACAGAGCGGACGCGCCCTTTCGGGTTGGGGTGCGCGCGCGGGTGGGGGGCTCGTTTTGATATTTAAAGACGGTTCTCGTGAGTTTCTGATCCTCCAGCAGCACTCGTGACATTACTATTCCAATATTAACAGCGTTCATCGGCAGGCTGCAACCACAGCCGCTAGTTTGTACGGCTGTTGTTGATCAGTAGTTTATTTCCTCTCCTGCTGCGCAGACTCATAAAGAGGAATTGAAACTTTTGCTCTTCGGCGCTTGGGCAGGCGGAGTACAAAGTGTGAGTACAAATATTGCCACTGCACAGCAGTGGCACTATTTGGCACTTTACTATTATGATTTAAGCCGATTTCATTTGTTACTTCCAAAATATCTTCATGAAATGTAAGACCAAATTATACAATTCACACAGAAATGTGTTCCCGCGCCTTTGAATTAAAACTGTTGCTTATTGTTCAGGACAAGCTGCTCAGTTGTGAGCATTTGCTGGGTATTAGTTTGTTTGTTTGTTTTAATTATTATTTTGTCGCAAGAAAACACATTTTCAAGACGTCTCTATTTTCTGTGGTCCTGCACTTTAAACACTGACTGATTTAACGGAAAGATTCAGCGGCAATAATTCAAATATACTCTTAATTAAGTCAGAAAAGTCCCATTAACAGTCCTCCGACCGTTTTTTTCTCGTATAAAAATGTTAATGTTTAAAAAACTGAAACCGTAAAATGTTTTTAATGAGTAAAAGGGGATACGTATTTTTAAAATAGCCGCAAATACATTTCCTATTGACTCATTAATTTAATTACGTTTAAGATGCAAGTTGTTTAATTTGTAAATCAGCATAATTTTATAATAATGCTGAGGAGGAGGAGGAAAAAGATACACAAGTCACAGAAAACCTGTTGTGTGTTTATTGTTTCTGTGTTTGATTAAATGACACACACACACACACACACAAAGCAACTGCAACTCTTTATTACTTTATTAGGTACACCAATTCAACTGCACATGCAAATATCTAATCAGCCAAACACATGGCAGCAACTCAGTGCATTTTGGCATGTAGACGTGGTCAGGATGACCTGCTGAAGTTCAAACTGAGAATAGGGGAGAAAAGGGGATTTGAGGTGACTCTGAATGTGGCAAAATGTTGCTTGGTATGATGAGCCTCAATTTCTGCTGCGACATTCAGATGGTAGCATAACCCATTACGGCTGCATAGTCCACTCAAGAGAGAGTCCACTTTCGAGGCATTATCACATCTAGAAATATGCCTACTTCTCTTGGTTTGGGTGTGAAGTGCTCTGTGCAGGAGGCAGAATAATTACGCTCAGTTACTCGGACAGTTATGAGCGTTATTCCCAAGTAGGGGCAATTGGACATCATATGGACTTTGGATGACTTGGGAGCAGCCATGATACAAACGTTTTAATGTCTGTGTCAGACATTTGTTTTGTCACATTCACTTTTGTCTACAAAATTCAGGGCTGCTGTGCACAGGAGAAGATGGCTTATGAGTATTTTTTTTTTTCTATTGGGCTGCTACGGCTGATGTTGCAATTCTTTAAAACATTACAGTCCTTCAGTGGTGCTCCAATCTTCCTCTATTTTTTTTGCTTTTGTTTTTTTGCGCAAAAATCTGCTTTTGTCATCACCAACCTTTGACTCAAGAAAACGGTGATATGAAAGATGACACAGCAGAGGAGCTTTTGTCACTGCTGTTACAAAGCACTTCTAAAGATGTGCACTCACTAGAGCTCAGCAGTTTAGGAAAATATATGTTTCAGCTTTAAGCAGGAGAGTCTTCCCTCTTTTTGCAAAGCAACATAATAAGTCACGTACAGGTCAGAGCTGACTGCACCAGAGTTACTGCACTGTTCTGTATGTCCGGAAGCGATCTGTAAATGGTTAACTGTTTGCCTCAGTTGCTTCTTCTTAGAAATTCTGCACTAAGAAATGCCTGCGATTTATAAAAAGCAAACTCATCTGTAGCCAGAATCAATGCGTTAGAATGGTTCTCTTTGTTTTATTGTCAGAAGTATGATTTAATCTGACAAATACTACAGAACTTCTTAAAAAATAACTCCTTAAACTGAATCAAGATGTTGGATGAATAAATATGGCTAAACTAAACATCACTCCCACCTGTGGGGCTACTGATTAGGACCTTGATCAAACAGATCTTTCAGATCTAGCTAAAATCAATAAGCTAGTCAGAGCTAGTGTCATATCAATGTTACTGTTTTACTCCCTCCTCGAGTGGACTTCCCCCTCTTATCTTTTTTTTTCATCTAAATCTAATCACTTTACTTCTATCTTATTTTTCTTTCTTGCCTAAGGTATGCTTCCCTCAAAATTTCTTTCCTTGTGCTGCTCTACTGCCCCTTTTGGTCATATGACCTGCAAATAGGCTGACTTAACTGTACAGTGGGATGTGGGGTAGCTCGGGGCTGAGTAGAATTTGATTGTGCAACTCTGCAAAGCTGTACTCCTTCACTCCGAATCACCCTTTGCTTTGATTAGTAAAAATACTCCCAAAATGTGTGTTGAAATTGTATTTTGATCATGCATGCGAGTCACTAAAAAAGCACCAAGCTGTGATGTTTTGTCAAAAGGTCTTGTGTGGTTTTGACTCCTGCAGGGTTGGGGTTTGTCTGTTTTAATGCTCACATGTTTGATGGTTCCAAGGGTTCTTACACAGACATATGCACTGTATCTATCAGGCATGATAACAGAAGTCTTCTCTTCCTCTCTGACTCATGAGCTGATTTGTTCTGCTTCAAGCTGCAACAGCGACTGACGCTGTGGAATGCAGAGATTTTACTGTTTTCTTGAGAAGCACTTGGTCTAGTTGTGTTGTCCTGTGTACTCAGGCATGCTTCAAAATACTTGGTTTTTAATCCTCATATACTTGCTTTTTTTTTTTATAATTTGACAGCTTAACATGTTCATTGTTCTAATTAGCTTTTCACCTTTTACAGAAAACCTTTTACATGTCTTTTACATAAAAGGTAAATACGTTTGTAAGGTGAGATGTAACAAAAACAAAACTCAGGGCAAACGAATTGGCTTCCAGAAAAAGGAAAAGCCGGTCATATTAATAACCATTTATTTAATAAGTGCTTCCACCATCAGTTCATGAGAACTTCTCACTCAATCTTTAGCGTCAGTGATTCCAATGCATCAACATCTCTTTGGACCTCATATTGAGAGTGATACAAAATACAAGTTCAACACCTGGAATCAACTCCAGATGTTTTATCAGCTTCATTTGTCATGAATTAATGAGGGGAGGTGATAAGCCTCATCTGGCCATGAAACTGCCTATAAGTCATTCGTCCAATTTCTTCTGAGCCCCTGAAAAAGGGGGTGACTGTGTATAAAAGTGGCTGTAATTCCTAAATAATTATTGCAAAATGTTTGAACCTCTTGAATTAAAGCTGTAAATCTGCACTTCATACATCAAAGTGTGTGAGTTAAATATTGTGCGTCTGATAGCTACATAGTTTGGTGTGTCCAGGTGAGTCACAGTTATTTTAATAACCATTTTTAATTATTATCTTCATGCAACATTATAAAGAGTTATAAATGTCGTAAGGGCAATTGATCATTTAAAAAAAAAAATGGAGTTTGCATGTTCTCCTTGCACTTGCGTGGGTTCTCTTCAGGCACTCTGGCTCAGGCTAGTGGTTCTAAACTGGCCACAGGTGTGAATGGTTGGTCTCTGTGTTAGCTCTGCGATAGGCTGGTGGCCTGTCCAGGGTGTACCCCGCCTCCTGCCTGTGAGCTGATAAGATAATGATTGTTTAAATGTTATTATCTGGTAGTGTAATTTCACTTCTCTTAAATATCAGGGACAAATAAATGTCATTAGTGTTAACCTTTCAGTACAGAGATGAACTGTGTGATGATACCAGCTTGCTCTGACACTGAGAGTTGGTTTTGCTCTCGGTGGTAAAGACATAAAAGTGAATTTAGACAACAAAAAACAGAAGCGTGGTTGGTCAGTGACAGCTTCTGGTGTCTGCTGGAATGTATACCCTCATTTATACCCCCTGTTGCTTTAAATGGTGGGAATTTGTATGCTTATCAGTCAGCTGCTTTCGGTGCATTATCAATCACTCCTCTGTGACCCACACACACACGGCACACTGAGCCTTATGAAGAGAACTGGGAGGGCTGTAACTGGTCAAGTTATCAGGCTTATCAAGTGAGAAATGACCGCGTTCTTTTTAGAGCTGCAACAATGAGCTTTTCAGTGGCTAACAAGCAGTTTGAGAAGGACTGATTATCTAATCGTTTTCAAGAAAAACTGCCACCTACTCAGACTAATTGTGTTTCTTTGTCGTATATGAAAGCCAACTGAAATTGTTTTGAAATCCACTGTCTTTGCTTAATATTGAAATGAAACAACCATTGAATTAATAAAAAAAATACAATAAAATAAAATAACTGATAATAAAAAATAAGTTATTTG